>BDUI01003118.1:67106-87450 GCA_002335545.1 Apodemus speciosus | reverse complement strand
CAACTCCTGGAACTGGAGTTAGAGATGGCTATGAATCACCTGCCCTTAGATGTTGGGAACCAAACTTGGGTTCTCTATAAGGACAGAAAGTGTCCTTAACTTCTAGCCACTTGCTTTTTTTTTTWAAATATAATTTCTCAACTTATTTTGTTTGCCCAGAAATAAAAGTTGTCATAGTCTCACAAACCTAAGATACACACAAACCTTTTTTAAAATTAAAAACACACTTCATTATTAATTATTATTAATGTTATTACTATCACTACCACAGCAAGGGGCACGAATGTTCTTTGACCCAAGTACAGAGATCAGCGAGCGATTCTGTGGCGCTAGAGCACATTCTGGGAGTGAACTCAGCCTGCCGTGGCAAGCATCTTTACTCACTAAGTCAAGCAGCCGGCAACTTTCTCAAAATGAAATCTTCTTCTCTGTGCTCTGTTGAGGCCTTTTGCTATGTGCTGTAATGCTAAATACTAGCCCCCACGACCTGGTTGCCCCGAGAGATGAGAGAATCTGTATACAGACTCAAGTGACACAGTGTAACCTTGCCCCCTAAGTTAGCCCTGATTGATGAATAAAATTGCCTATGACCTATAATTGGGCAGAAGAGAGATAGGCAGAGATTTTGGTTTCTGGGCTTAGGGTCAGAGGCAAGAGACCACCAGGAGACAGAGAAGATGGAGAGAGGGCAGGAATCATGAAAACATGGCCATGAGGGCTGGCCAACTGGAGTTAAGAGTTACATGGCAAGTTCTTTTTTTCATTTTTTTTTAATTTATTTTATGTACATGAGTACACTGTAGCTCTTCAGACACACCAGAAGAGGGCATCAGATTCCATTACAGATGGTTGTGAGCCACCATGTGGTTGCTGGGAATTGAACTCAGGACCTCTGGAAGAGCAGTCAGAACTCTTAACCACTGACCCATCTCTCCAGTCTTCAAATGCCAAGTTTGAACTCAGGGTTATTGATAAAGAAGTAAATTCTACTAGCTTATAAGGTAGCTAACTGCCTAGCTCTAGTGCTATAAAGTCTTATAAATAAAAAGATGTGTGTGTCTTTTATCTGGGAACTGAATAATCAAAGGTGGGGCTGAAACCCTTGATTGAGATTAAATATTTACTATAACAATGCTCTGTTCACCAGGGTTTCAAAAGCCAAAGCAATAAATGACAAAAACTCAAAAGGAGTTGAACTATAAAAACTCTTGCCGAGTGTATGTGTGTATACATATACATATACATATACATATATATATATACACTCTTGTTGAAGATATTCTAGGTCAAAACCCTGGAGTTACTATTTGTGAAGACCGTGTTAACTGTCAAACTTGACTGAACCTAGCATTTCTCGGGAAGACCTGTGAAGGTGGCATCACTCTCTGGCTGGGGTTCTGGAATGTATAAATGATGAAAGAGAACTGAGTAACTACATGAGTCTTCCTTTCTGCTCCTGGCTGTGGATCTGAAGTGGCAAGCTGCTCCAAGCTCTAGCCTCTAGCCTCGAGCTCCCTGCCACGATGAACTGTACCCTTGACTGGGASAAGAACAAGCCCTTTTCCCCTTTAGTTGTTTTTGTTAGATTATTTTATGACAGGACAACAAATCATTAATCTGCTATGTGATTCCTAAAACCACAGCCTCCTTAGCTTCCAGGTTCTTCATGTATAGGAGTAAGCGTATACACAGATGCAGCATCGAAACTATATGAGCTTAAAAATTCTAGTAAGTATCCACTAAGTCTGAGCAGGGAGGAAGTTCTTTTGAGTATCTGCAATCAAAAAGGTTATACAGATAAGAAAACTTACATATCTGTGCAAAAGGCAACCTAGTTTAAAAAAATGACTTGTACTGAAATAAAATAAATATACCCTGTAATTGTATCACTCAAATAATTACCAATTAAAATTTAAAACTAATCTATTAACAATTATCAATTAATATCTGCTGCACACAATTTAAGAAACAAGGAATATATAGCCAAAGAAAGGTAAGACAACACTGTTGAGCTCTCAGTGCTGATGCTGTGGTGTACAACAGTGAGCTGACGGCTTATGCAGGCAGGGAAAACTTTTCTGAAGAGAAAAAGCTGAGATGAGGAGCCAATCACTGCACAGAGCCCACAGCAGGGCAACGACAAAGGCTGTATGAAGGCCAAAACTTCACAACTGCAGAGGATAGCTCACTTAGAACTTGGCTTGTGAAAAAAGGAATGGTTCAAAGTGGAAGCCAGAAGAGGGCAGTTATGGYTACGATAGGAAGAACAGACTTTATTYCATGTGCGGTAGGCTGCCCCGGGAAGGGACAGGTGGGTGATGAAGCAGTAAAATGTGCCCATGACACTTTGACCTCTAGCTCTGTCCGTAATGTTTGTGCCACAGTGGAGAAAAGTGGGGGATGGAAAGTAAAATCGCATGCCCCCCCTTTTCATGCTTGCTACTGAACTTCTCGCAGATCTTTTCAAGTGGTATTTTAATATGTAACTTCAATATTATGGAGTCTCAAATTTTGGCCTGAAACTCATCACTGTAGACCAGGCTGGCCTCAAACTCACAGAGCTCCACATACCTTTGCCTCTGCTTCCCAAATGTTGACATTAAAGGAGTGCATCACCATACCAACATGGAGAGCCTTTGAACAATACCATAGACAAATATTTCCATCAAATGTATTATTTTCAGTTTACAAGAAATAACAAGGAGAATATGTTGAGTAGCATAAAGAAGAAAATACAGGTGGAAAACTCTGGGATTAACCTGATATGTTTAATAGGTCAGAGGCCTAAGAAAGGAAACAAGTCAAGAAAACCTGACAGACTACATTCTTTTATTTATAGCTCTGGCATTTAGCATAATGCTTAGTATTCAGGATGACTGAAGTATTTTCTGAGTGTAACACAATCAATCTCTATGCTCCTGTATCACCATATGTGACTTAAGGAGCCATCTTGACAACCAAAGGAAGTAGCAGTGTATACTCATGTGTACACATATACACAATTTGTGTACATACAAATTACATAATTTCCTAGTCATCATTTCATGTAATATATCTTGATTAAAAATTCAAGTAACTGGATGAAGAGTTGTATCAGAGGTTACAAGCACTTGTTGCTTTTACTGAGGACCTGGGTTCAGCTCCCATGGTGGTTCACAATCATCTCTAAGTCTAATTTCAAAACTCTCAACGCTCTTCTGCTCTCTATAAGTGCCAGGCATGCACATGGTACATATACACAATATGCAAATTCAAACAAAAAATCCATAAACATCTTAATAGATGGAACTGTTGGCAGAGATCTAATCCTCTTGCCTGTCCTTTTAATAACACGAATCACACTGCTCTTCTACTGTGTGCTTAACTCATCAGCACCACCATTCATGGCTTAGGTGCTGACAAGAAGCTTTTCCACTTCCTTCAACTGCTATGTTCTATTTCCAAAATGTTGCAGGATATTTGATCACACTGTGAGACTGTTACTTACTGAAAAAAACTCTGTTTCTAATTGTGGTGAGGCTTAGCACTTGGCACACATTTTATCACCCCCTGGCTGGAATACAGACATACCCTTCATACACACTTTTAATCCTAAACAGTGAAGGGAAGTTCATTTGTAGAAGGAAGCAACCATGTTTCAAAGTGATGTCTAATTGAGTGGAAGACAAATGACAAATCAGAAAGATTTGACAGGATAGGATGTACCCAACTCTCTTGAGGAGAGAGGAAAGGGAAGCTATAAGGGGGAGCAATGAAGAAAGGAGCCAGTTTTACTGGGACAGATGTACAGAGACAGGTTGCAGAGTTGGAACAAGCTAGACACCGGTGAAGACAGAACAAGTCAGAGAATGAGAAGGAGCCAGACGATTAAAGCGGATTGCTAAAGTTAGTCTGAAGCCAAGCAGAGCAAAATGTCAGAGGCTGAGAGAGAAGTGAGTTTGAATCAGTCAGCATGGAGAGGAGTTTTGAGCCAGAACAGGTGCATTGAACCACATCAGAGTTCAGAAAGAGCATTAAAGGTTGAGCTTCTTCAGCAGTTAGTCTCAAGCTGAAAACATTCTAGGCCTAGATTAGATTGTGTGGAGGCTAGAAGCTTCCAGGACTAAGCCTAAGTTAGCAGACTAAAGCAATAAACCTCCAAAACCAGAATTACATCGGGAGAATAAAAGATTTTTTTACACCAAATGGTTGCCAGAACAATTCCTTCAATAAGAAAAGTCATGTGATGTCACTTCTCTAATTCAACATGCCATGAGTCTCCATCACGCTCTAAACTTTGCAGTGGTCCTCACTACCAACTACCATTCTTTCTTCTGCTCACTCTACTCCACACACATTGGTCCTGTCCCTTGATCATACTTGTGATGGTTTGTATATGCTCAACCCAGGGAGTGGCACTATTAGAAGGTATAGCCCTGTTGGAGTAGGTGTGGCCTTGTTGGAGTAGGTGTGTCACTAGGGGTGTAGGCTTTAGGACCCTCATCCTTGTTGCCTAGAAGCCAGTATTCTGCTAGCAGCCTTCAGATGAAGATGTAGAACTTTCAGCTTTGTCTGCACCATGCTTGCCTGGACACTACCATGCTTCCTGCCTTGATGATAATGGACTGAGCCTCTGAACCTGTAAGTCAGCTCCAATTAAATGTCCCTTATAAGACTTGCCTAGGTCATAGTTGTCTGTTCACAGCAGTAAAACCCTAACTAAGACCATGTGGTATGCTCTTGTTCAGCCTTCTATTCATTCCTTCAACTGAGATGCTGCTGGACCGAAACCTCTCTCTTCTTGGAACCTTGGCCACCCAAAGACGAGGCTAACTTTCCTGAAGATTACCTTCCCACTAGTCTGACAATCCCTTACCCTGCATTTTATGCTTATAGCTAAGTCTTAACCATGGACATAAGCTATGTTTACAGTCTCCTTCACTGTCACCTGAGTTACACAGAGAACACAGCTAAATAGAGATAACAGAGTGCCTGTTTTCTCCTAGGTACTGAGAGCACCATAGGCACAGTAGGTACTTCATTACTCTTCAGAATAAATGGTAAGAAAAGACTAAATAATTAGAATGAGCAGAGATAAAGAAGAACTCAAAAATCACTTTTTGGGCTCTGGGCCCAGCTCTGTGGTAGAAAAACATTCACTCAGCATGTACCAGGGACTGGGCGTGATCCCGAGCACTAAAATCATGTGTTACGTTTTTCTTTACTCTCTATACTCTTCAGCAGAACACCTTAGACATCTGATGAAACAGGAGATAAATTGATTATCTGGATAAATAAAGTCAACTAGAAAACAGACCCTCTTGTTCTTCATTACGTCAATAACTTTGGCATTTTTTTTTCTTTGAAAACATATTTGAAAAGAGTAGATCACTCATCAAAATAGCAGTGAAATGTTTTATCAAAATATAATTGCATTAAAGAACTGGGATATGGCTCCTTGAGTGACGCTCTTGCTGTGCARGTGTGAGACCCTGAGCCCCATCCTCAGCACCCATGTGGTAACAGGTGTGCTGGTGTGTGAATGCAATCCTAATGCTCCCACAGTAAACTGGAGAGGAGGCAGGGATGCCCACACTCAGTTCTAAACATCACACAGACACACACACACACACACACACACACACTAAGAAGAGAAAAAGCAAACTACATTTAAAAATAGGTTAAGCACAATGAAAAGCAATGCTATTAAATCCAAACAGAAGAGTAACAACAGCTTCTATTTTAAACCTAATAAAATGGGGCATTTTCTTTTTACGAAGTTAGTATCACTTACTCAATATAGTACAGGTGATCCAACCACAATGACAAGATGTCATCTGAATGGATTCAATTTGTTCCCAAAATTTTCCTGTGTGAACCGTTTGAAACTAGAATCAGTCACGGGGAGTGTGTTTTTATGAAAAAAGACTTGAAAGAACAGCCAGGAGGTGTGGTAGTGCATATGCGCCTTTAATCTCAGCACTGAGGAGGCTATAAGGAGGCTTCTCATGTCTAAGTACTAGGCCAGCTAGTGCTGTAAGCGAAAAAAGGGGGGACTGAGTGGAAACAGACAAACTTGAGTACCGAGGAGGGGGCTCAGTGGGTAAAGTGCTCGAGGTATTCAGAACCCAGAGCCTACGTAAGAGTCAGATGCAGCAGTGCACCCTGGAACCTCCCTGCTGGGCATAAGGTTGTGGGGATGGCTGGGCTGGGCAGCATTACCAGCTAGCCTAGCTGAAAGGCAAGTGTCTGATTTTGTTAGAGACCCTGTTTCAAAACAGTAAGGTGAAGAAGTCACTAAGGAAAACATTCCCACATCAATCTCTGGCTTCCATTTCCGCCTGTGTGAGTGAACGAATGTAAGTTCATATACCACATACACACAAAGGCAAAAAAGAAAAAAGGTTTTAGTCTAAATCTTAAGACTTCACCAAGACACTCTTCTTTTACAGACTGTTAGACAAAGGCTTCTAATTTTAACTCATTATCTTCCATACATATTTCATAGTAGTTTTCAGTAACTGAGGCAATTTAATAATAAACTAAAGGGTTACAAGATGCTGCACCCACAAGGTCAACTTGGACTCTCCTACTGCTATGCTTTCTGTAGTGGCAAAGTCAAGTTCAATAACTTTTTATTCAAGGGAAGAGATTTTTGTAGAGGTACACAAATTCCTCACACGGAGGTCTGCCTATAAACACAGTAAAAATATGGCAGTTATAATCACTTTAAACTTTAAATAGTCCTTCACTTATAGTTAGTATCTAATGTGAGCAAAAGCTTAATATGAAAAATAAACTACATACAACCTTTTGATTTCTTCACATCAGGTTCAGGCTCAGACTCTCGGATGAACTGCCCCAAGTCACTAACTCTCCCAAAGGACATCTTCCTAAACACAATGAAAAGACAAATATCATTTCTAAAATTCAAAGTTAAAAGCTCAAAAGCTGGAACCACAGCTCATAATGATTCAAGTAATTCAAAGTGAGGGTTATTTGAAATAGAGCCTCTTTTCATAGAAACTGAAAGACACTAAATCAATGGGATTCCTTTAAAACCCTAACAAGGTTTATGAAAAATAACACTGGATGATTTACAGGTATAACATTCATACAGAGAATAGGCACAAGACTAGCCACATCAGCTGGGCGGTGGTGGCGCACGCCTTTAATCCCAGCACTTGGAAGGCAGAGGCAGGTGGATTTCTTGAGTTCCAGGCCAGCTTGGTCTACAGAGTGAGTTCCAGGACAGTCAGGGCTACACAGAGAAACCCTGTCTCGAAAAACAAACAAACAAACAAACACAAACACAAACAACAAAGACTAGCCATGACAATTTTGCAAAAGAAGGAATAAAAAAGTCTGACTTGCTCTCCACGATCAGGGTGAAGCCGCAGCTCTGCAGTACAGTGGGTGCCAACACTGGGCTCAACCCAAAGGACAGAGGACCAAACAAAACTAAACAACCAACCAACCCCCTCCCCTAAGCCCATGAAGGAAATCACTAAACAAAACAAACTATACTATCAATTGTAGAAAAGTGAGCAGTGGACAATGCTGTGACAGAGTTTACAGTGATTACCTGAGCAGGGAGGGGAGAAAACCACTTGTCAGTGATTACAGCGGACAAGCTGTGTGCTTACTGCAACAAGCTCATTTTTATTTAAAAAAATGAAACAAACAGAAACAACAAAACTATCTGTAATTACAATTTAAAAGAAGAGAAGCCCACTCTGGTACTTTTGTATGCTTACTTTGGAAAGGGTCTTATTTTACAGATACTTTCTCTTTCTAGCCATTCTCACCTTATATATGCCATGTATGTATGTCAGTATACCAACAGACACAAATGTATTTGCCTTGGGAAAAACTTAATATACATTTTTATATAAAAAATACTAAATTTAATTTTGCAACTGAGACTTATGGGAATTTTTTGTTTGTTTATATTTTTGTGAGACAAGGTCTCTATGTAGACCTGGTTGTCCTGGAACTTACTAGAGAGAGAATATCTGCCTGCCTCAGCTGTAACTAAAGGCATGAGCCATCGGCTACTAATTGACCTTTTTTTTTAAGTCAGGTTCTAAGTAAATGAACAATTCCATAACATTAAATTTCATCTTTGAAACAGAGCTGATTTGGACTTTGTTCAGGTGCCCGCACACACACGTTTGTGTTTGTGTGTGTTTGTGTGTGTGTGTACACACGCACGCATGCGTGTGTATGGAAGCCAGAGGTTGATTTCAGATGTCTTGTCTATCATTCTCCACTGTATTTACTACTATCTTAAATTTGTATCCAGTGTATTTATATATGTAGTTTGGAAGTGAAAGGTTCATTCAATATGCTGTGTTAGGTCAAAGGACAACTCACAGAAGTCAGTTATCTCCAGATGCAATGTGTCTAGCAGACAGCCAAGACCAAGATGTAACTATGCCATCAATCTGGGACACAGGAGTGGAGTGCTGATGGAACTGTGGGCCCAGTGCTTCCTAGACATCAGACACTATTTTAAATGCTTTTGATGCATTACTTCATTTATGTCCTTTAGTGAGTTGGAGTGTTACATCTGAGCTGCTAGAAGACTGAGAAGCATGCCTAGACACAAACAGAACTGAAAACTCAACAAGCCCGCCACAGCCCTCCTTTAAAAATATATAWTTTTTTTGTAAATTTATTGCTTGTTATACATGTGCCTAGTATGTGTGTGATTCAGTTATGCATGTGCCACAGCATGCGTTGGCAGTCAGATGAAAACTTTGGGGAGTTGCTTCTCTCCTTCCACCATGGTTCCAGGAACTGACTGAACGCAGGTCCTTCAGGCCTGCTGGCCCCAGAGCTGTCCTTTTTGTTTTGTTTGCTTTGTTTTGTTTTTTTCAGACAGGATCTCACTGTGTAACCTTGGCTGGCCTGGAATTCACTATGGAGACCACTCTGGCCTTGAATTTACAAAGATCCACTTGTCTTGGTCCCTTGAGTGCTGAGATTAAAGGTAGGCCACAATGCTCGGCTTCCTTTTAACGACTATATTACATGGCATGTGAAAATGCTGGGCATCTAAATATTTTTTAAAAACATAAAAGATGCTAAATTCCAAACACGACTTAAGCTTACCCTGCATATGTCCGTTGATATAAAGATTCTGGGTCAAGACTTGCAGCATCCACAATTATTGCTTCATCAAAATTTTTCAGAATTTTAATACTGGCTTTTTTCACACTAGACTACAACAGAAATTATAAATTAGTAGTATATTATTAAAAAACAAATAAACCAGTCCTGAGTCTGGAAGACAGGAGACCAGTGTCAAAGCATTTCAAATAGGCTTGTTTATGCAACTCCTCCACTGGGGAATGCGACGGCATCAATTCTGTGGAAGGAGGAAAGCACAACACAAAGTACACCAAACCTGCCGTCCTAAATGACCTACGTTGCACTGCATGTGCTAGCCTCAGACAGTATCTTTCTAATATGGAAAACTCAGCCATCTGAGCATTTATCTAACACACATAAAGCCCAACCTTTACAGGGTATGTGAATGCTTTCAATTTTCAGTGAGGCGTGGTAGTGCAAAGGCAGGTACATTTCTGAGTTCAAGGCCAATTTGGTCAACATAGCAAGTTCTAGGCTAGCCGGAACTACATAGTGGGAGTTTGTCAAATAATAATAACAATAACAATAATAATATAATAATAATTATAACAACAGTAATAATAATTTCTTTAAAACCAAAAAATAAAGTGAACCATTTATCTTACACCATATATAAAACCATCTAAAATTGGTCAAAAACCTATAACTTAGAAGGAAACAAACTTGCAAGTCTACTTTAGGTTTGACAATGATTTTTGTTATATATATTGAGTATTTATCTGCATGTATGTCTGTGTACCATATGCCTGCATGGGATCCTGAGAGGCTTAGAAGAGGGTATTAGCTTCCCTGAACTGGAGTTACAATACTCTTAACCAATGAGCCATCTCCCCATCACTTACATTCAACAGTCCAACTCTAATGTAACTTCTTGAGCCAAGTCCATCACTATCCTCTCTCGGTGTCTAACTGGTGGTATAGGTTAACACTATGCTTGCTATATGAAATTTATAGTAAGGGGGGGGTTACAAACAAATTTTCCTTAACTTATAAAACAGAATTCTGTTTCAAGGAAACTTATCTAAGACTCAGTATGAAGTTAATTAATAGCAATGGGAAAATTATGAATGTATATCACTAAGCTGTGAGAGGAACATTAGATAGGGACCACTGACTCTACACTTCCTATGTGATTGTATTAAAATCAATTAACTCAAGAGTACAGAGCTCTATAGACAGGAAGGGAGGGCTCTACCTCCTGAGAAAAAGTGACTGTTGATGGTTTAGCCCCAAATGGGACATCTGTATCATCCCTCCATGACTTAGGAAAGCTTGCAGAAGAGGCACGAGAAGAATGGATGAGCTGAAGGATGAGGAGGAAGGCTGTAAATGCTTCCTCTGCGCAAGCCCAGGGGACACCTGCAAAGACTGGACCCACCAGCATTCCACTACGGAAGGCGGAGGGAGCTCTTAAGAGTTACAGGCAGTTAACGTCGAAGGAAGATGTGGAGTCCTATTTCTCAGTGAGGGCCACTGACAGACTACCTTCACTTAAGCAAACACCCCTTCAAACCATTCTCATGCAGGCAATCCTGATTAAGTGGAGTAGGTGGGTCACCGCATCCCCAAAGAGAGGACATGAAAATAGGAGACTTAGAAAGAAGAAGATTGATAGGAAAAGAAAGAGGGATAGAGGGGGGAGAAAGAGAAAGGAAGAGAAGAAAGGAAAAGAGGGAGGGAGGGAGGGAGAGAGGGAAGAAGGGAGAGAGGGAGGGAAGGAATGTATTAATTATCTGAGAAGAGAGGGGAAAGGGGATAAGAATCAAGCAGGGTATGGTGGTAAATGCCTTTAATCCCAGCACTCAGGAGGCAGTCAAGTTTCAGGCTAGCCTGGTCCACACATTCATGTCCTTGGAAGCCAAGGCTACATAGTAAGACCCCCATCTCAAAAATAGATAAAAATTTAAAAGATACAAGGGGGGGGGGAATGGGAGGATAATGCGAACTTTGATTAATATATATGGATGAAATTTCAACACACTGCATACATTTAAAAAGTCAGTTAACTTAAAAAATATTGTACATGTCTCTATTTGTATGACACTGGGGTGGGGACAGTCAACACGTGCACATGGAGTGCAGAGGAGAACTCTGTAGAGCGCATTCTTTCCTTCACCTTTATGTGGGTTTTGTGAATTGAATTCAGGTTCCATAAGTGCCTTTTCCGACTGAACTATTCCTGGTCCTCAGTTAAATTCTTAATGCCTCCTTTTGATTTGCTGTCTTGGGAATATCCCTAAGATTTGGGGGAGAATCAGGTAAGATATGCTATCTAACTTTTTTTTTCTTGTAAAAGGAAGGCATAACATAGCATACTAGTTCAAAACAAAYCTAAGAGTAGTGAGGAAAAAACACAACAAACAGATGAGCAGGGAAAAGTGCTCACCCTGGAAGCCTGAGGGAGGGGAGGATACGACTTAAAATCCTAGAACCTGGAATGACCACTGCAAGCTATCCTCTGGCTTCCACATTCACACCGTGACATGTGTGTGCCTGCACACACACACACACACACACACACACACACACACACACACACACGTTTTAAATAAATTAAAACAATCTGAGTTCACTTGTAATAAAAAGTATCTTAAACTCAGTTATTAAAATTTCTTGAATTATAAAAAGAGCTCTTCAGAGCTTGATTACTGGTCTGAAGAGATATTAAAGTGCTTGTTATGCAAGCATAAAACCTAAGGTCCATCCTCAGGACTCACACAAAGAACCTGGGCGTGGTGGAGTGTTTCTAATCCCAGATGACCCTGAGTGACCATCCTGAGGGAATGTGTACTGCTGATGTGAGCAAGGCCACATCAAGGGCTACAGTGCTTCAGAGCCGTAGGATTGGCAATGCTTTCCCTTGGTGTAAGTATGGATATTGACAGCTGTATGCAGAAAATATCAACTACAACTGCTGCTCTCTGGATAATTGTATCCTGAGACTGCTACCCTACGGAGGCCCCCGTACTGAAATTCAGGTGTATATAAAAAATCCACCTGCTTTGTTTACCTGTGTGTAATAGATATGCTGAATTTCAGGGCTGCTAATGCATCTCCATCAAAATTCACAACCTACCTGATCCCCGCTTTCTGTATATGTCACTGTCAACACAGTCAGGTCAATCCAAAGCCATGCAGGCAATGGCAACTGGGGAGGTAGAGAGACTGGCAAATTCCCAGGCCTTGCTGGTCAGCCAGCCTAACCTAATGTTAAGTGCAGGACCAGTGAGAGATCCTATGTCAAAAACCAGGGTGAGAATGTCTGAGGACTAAGATCCAAAGCTGACCTGTCCTCTGCACTTCTGAGCATGCACACACACATACTTGGTCACTAAAACAAAAGCCATGCTGTCAAATGGATGAACAGCTTTTATGAAAGAACATGATACTTTACAATATAATAGAAGCTTAATTACTATTGACAGTCTGACTAGAATTTACAGGTAAGCTGATTTTATTTTCTTGTATCTACTACTTAAAATATATGGCTGGGACCTGCTGCTGGCATTTGAAGGAAAGGCTCTCTATGCCTCCCATCCTACTGACAGATTGAAATCGGCTAATACCTGAGCAGTGGAGCCATCGGAACCACATGAGTGAGACTCCTCAGAGAGGCCGACAGAGCCGTGAGCAGCCAGTGAAACATTCCCTCCAAGAAATTCATCTCCTCGAACTGAATGGATGAGATCATTCAAATATTTGTAATAAAGATTGCTGGACAGAAAACCAGGCAAAAAGACCTGAAAGAGGAACAATATTTTAAAGACAAAAATCAAATACAACCAATAAAGCTTCTTTGAATAGCTTTACCTACAAACTTACCATTAACAGTGACACTTGTACCTCTCCCTCTCACACTTCTAGCCTTTTGTACAGTTTTCACTGCCACTAAAACCAAGTGTTGTTGCTCACCCACACTTTTCATGGACATTACATAGTGAGAAAAAATAGTTGGTAGTCTTTACCACATACTGATTTTAATTCTGAATTGACTGCCCTAAGATAAATAATAAGGAATATGGGCTGAAGAAATGGCTCAGTGGTTAAGAGTTTGAACTGAATGAAGAGGACCCAAGTTTGATTCCCAGAATCCATGTCAGATGGCTCACAACTACCTGTAGCTCAAGCTCCGGGGAGATAGAACACCTCCAGGCTGGATGGGCATCTTCACCCAGGTATACAAACCCAAACACAGACATGAAACTAAAAAGAAATATCTAAAAAATTACAAGGAATGAGATTGCTAAGTTTAATTTTAACCTTCAGATATATGGCGAATGTATCTACCAAAGGGATGTTATCAATTTATATTGCTGGTTGTAGATTATCTCTATCCACACAAGCTTTCCAGTGCTGGTTTTCTTATCTGTTTCCAAATAACTAATGGCACTTGTTGAATAAATGCCAACTAAAGAATGTTTTTACGGTCACTTAAGAATTATTAATGGTGCTGARTAAGTACTCATTTATCATTTTCCATTACAGACTTCCTTCACAGCACTTAGCACAACTGTTGGTATGTCTGTCTGTAATTAAAATGTCTTCTTATAGACATAAGTTCCAGAGGTCAAAGCCCCATTTGTTTACCAGTATAACACCAATAACTAGTATAGAAATATTCAACAGTATTTGTTGAATACCTCACTTCATATTTTCACTTCTCTTTTTTTCAATTTAATTTTATTGTTTATGTGTATGTGCAAGTAAGTGTCTATATGCAATGACCACATGTAGATGCAAGAGGACAACATGCAAGTGTCAATTCTCCGCCTCTCCCAGGTGTTCTGGGAACTGATCTCTGAGAACTCCTGCCAGCCCTTCTCTTTGCTGTTTAATATGTCAGTGTGTGTGTAATCCTTAGGGAATTGGTTGCGCTGGCCTGGAGATCAGCACTCACTCTGTACTGACTGGATAGTGAGCCTCAGGGATCTCATGAGCACAGGGAAATTCACAGATCTGTGCCACTCAGCATTTTTTGAGATCCAGAAATCAAACAAGTCCCATATCTCCTAGCCTTAAACATTTAATCTTTCCACCTATCTGAGATTGCAGGCTGTGTGTCAACACATCCAACTATATCTTGATTTTCTCTGTATTTTATTTCTCATTGTTTATATCTTTTACATTTCATTAGACCAAGACTTCCCTTTAAAATCAGAAAAAAAATTATTTTAATTATGAAAAAGTTACTCCTTGGGGCTATTATTGATACTTGTCTTTTATACTAATTCTTTTAAATTTAGTCTTTTTTGTGTGTATGTTAATGTTCATGCATGTGGAAACTAGAGACTAATTTTGGGTGTCTTTCTCAATCACTTTATCACTTTTTATCACTTGAAATAAATCACTTATTTTTCAAGACAAGGTCTCTCACTGAACTTGGGGCTCGCTCACCAATTGGCTGGATCTTCCTGTTCCTAGGTCCTTGGTACTAGGATTACAGAGGCCACCTCTCCATACGTAGTTTCTTAAATTACCGAGGGCCAGGAGGTGGTGGTGGCAGCGCACACCTTTGATCCCAGCACTATGGGAGGCAGAGGCAGATGAATCTGTGAGTTCCAGGCCAGCCTGGTCTACAGTGTGTGTTCCAGGACAGCCATAGCTACACAGTAAAACTGTCTCAAAAAACCAAAACATAAAATAAAAGCAAGCAAGCAATCGAGAAAGAGAGAGAGAGAGAGAGAGAGAGAGAGAGAGAGAGAGAGAGAGAATGAAATTTCTGAGGTTACTAACAAGTTTGACTGAACTATCTTCCAAGCATCTATGTACATTCAATATTTTGTGTATGGCATTTTAGAAGTGCTTAGCCAATCTCTTCTCACCTGGATAAGCATGACATGACAAACTCATGAGTCTTCCCTGGACTCAATAAAACTCCTCATAAATCTGTTCTAATTCATTAGATTAAATATTAATATTCATAAATATAAACACTAATATTAAACTGTTAGTGGTATCTCAAAGTGATCAAAATACATAAAATTAGTGTTTCAATCTTGAAGATCAATAGATATTTGCCAATTATTCAGAAATTAATTTTGTTTCATACTGCTACTATAGCTAATGTCAATATTTTTAATATGATGGTCATTGAGATAATAAGCATTTAATATTATTACTTTATTACTGTATAACCTTGATGTTATTTCTATTTTACGGATGAGGAAATGGTATTAGAAGTTCTGAAACAGCCTGGGCTATTCAGCCTACAAAAGTAAGGTTAATACACACCAAGTCTGGCCAGGTGGTGGTGGCGCACGCCTTTAATCCCAGCACTTGGGAGGCAGAGGCAGGCGGATCTCTGAGTTCGAGGCCAGCCTGGTCTACAGAGTGAGTTCCAGGACAGCCAGGGCTACACAGAGAAACCCTGTCTCGAAAAAACCANAAAAAAAAAAAAAAATACACACCAACTCAAGATTCAAGTCTCTGCTCTTAATCTCTATGCTGTACCGTTTCAATTTCCCACTGTTGTTATACATTATATTTTCAGAGTTTCACAAGTAAAACTTCTCATAGTTTAACATTTGAAGATCTTGGTTACCTTCTCCATGGTTGTCCAGGCTTGCCGTAATGGAGTTGTGAAACAGTTAGGAAGTGGCCCACCTTCCCTGCAGATATTAGATTCAATTTCTAATCGCACAACGTCATCAAATCCAAGGGGGTGTGTGGCTTGGAGGGAAAAGTACCTATGGCAAAAGATTTACAACCAAATTACACACAAGATTAAACAACTGTCTATACTTACAAACACTCTTATCTGGGGCCAAGTGACTCTATTCCAGACCTTCAACTGAAGAACCAGGTAAGAAAAGTACTATTGTATAACCTTTTGCTGATTCTCATATCCTCTAGAAAACCTGCTACTTCTCACCTGTCTTCCAAACATCTTCAGTTCCTATCTAGTCAACTCTGCAGCTGCTTGAGTTGTGAGACAGGTTATACAGAAGCAAAGAAACCAACCAGCTACACATACTTGATGGGCACCTGTTTCCTGTTTAGGACCTAAATAGGAGTTTGTAAGAAAATTTCTTAGCTAAGCCCCTATCATTTTCCCTGAAAAGAGGAACAAAGGATCTGTGCACAAGATAATAGTGAAACACAGCATCATGCCTACAAAGCATTGTAATAAACACATAAGAATCCAAAACAAATACTACTAAAGATGAAGTGGATGGATTTAACTGGAGTTAACTCAGGGGACCTGCTGATGATTTAGAGCAGAAAGGAAAAAGCAGTTGATGAGAACCCAAAAGAGTTTGAACATAATGGGATATAGTACAACTAATGATTGGTACTCTGATTATGCATACAAAAAAGCAATAAAAGCAGGGAAAGAAAACTTTCACATACTTTAGAGCTCTCTGTCTCCATCTGTGACAGACACACAAAAGGTATTGATACATACCAGAAAGAGGGCTAAACAAGCAGGAAACAAGAAAATCCAACCCGACAACTAATGAACAAACCAGCAGCACCTATAGGACATCAGTCTTGGGAGAATGACTTCCAAGGTGAAAACAGGTCTGCTCTAAGCAGTTACTGTGCTCCAGCCTGGGCTGGGTGGGGCCCAGGCACAGCTCTGCTCCAGTGTTCAAAAACTGTTCTCTCTCCATCAGCCTTTCCATACCAAAAAGCACCTCTCCTGTGCTATAGGCAAGGAGTTAACAAGTACTCTTATATGAGTTTAACTTCCAAGCACCCAGACCAAGCCTCGAATATGCATTCTTCCCATTGCAACAGCCGTCACTCTCTTTCCCTAATACCTCCCACTAACCCACCACAGCAGGGTAAGCACTGGGCTAAACATGAAGAACTAGATCTGTTAAGAGTCCTGCAACCGCCATGCCCTCTGACTGGCTTTGAGAAACAATGTTCTCTACCGGACTTAGTTCCCTACCTTCAAAACAGAAACATCAGACTAGATGCCTAATCTGATTATCCATCAGAATTATCTAGAATGTTTTCAAAAGAATAAACATTCCCAAATCTCCCCCTAAAACCTGCTGAATCAGAATCTAATACACAGGACTGGATGTGAATTTTAAACAAGGTCCTAGATGAAATTTTTTAAAAGATTTATCTTATTTATGTGTTTGGATGTTTTGCTTGAAAATGTTCCTGTGAACAACATGGGTGCCTGGTCCTTGTATCTCCTGGAACAGCAGTTATAGATGGTTGTGAACCAAAATGTGGGTGCTGGGACCTGAACTCAGCAGAGCAACCGTTGTTCTTAAGTGCTGAGATGTTTCACCAGTCCTTTGTAGATGAACACTGTGCAGACAGCTTGGCACAAATCTGCAGTCCCATGTTTAGCATGCACTGGTCTAGACACCCCTGCCCCTTGCACTCTGACATCGCGGAGTTCTTGCTTTGATTATTTTTTAATGTGTGCATGTGTTGTCTGTTTGAATGAGTAAACTGTATGTACAGGTACCCCTTGAGCCAGAAAAGGGTATCAGTCAGATCCCCTAGAGATGGTGTTATACATGTTCTGAGGTGCCAGATTCAGTGATGGAGGCAGGAACTGAGTTCTCTGAAGAACAGGTGCTCTTAGTTGCAGTCACCTCTCCAGCCCCCCAGGCCTGTGGAATTCTTTTAATGCCCAAGTCACCCCTTTACATTTGTCTATGGATACAAACAACAAATTTCTTCACAAAAAAAGAAAAGACAAGTGTAAAGAATTGAATTTAGTCAGGCAACAAGACCGTGGTGACAGAGCTGGCCACAGTCTTATCATTTGCCTGAGCAGATGTTTTAGTTATATTTATAGTAAGTTTTTCCCCCCAACTTCTTGTCTTTGGTGAAAACTAATGAGAAATTGGCTGGTATATTCCAGAGGCAGAGGACATGCTTAGCATGTACAAGGCCATGGGTCAATTCCGAGCATCAAAAACAAAACCCAAAAATTACTGAAAGAAAAAACAAACAACAACCCCCCCACACTATTTATTATCAATGCAGGTGAAAGGTATGAAACATTTACACCCTTTCTAAGATGTTCCAATTATTTTAGTGTACATCCTATTGTGTTCTAGAAACATTTTTATTATCCAAACTCAAGTCCTTTTTCCTCTTCCTGATACTAGGGACGATGGGCCCAGTGCTGGTCCCTAAGACAGGCTCTTCCGCTGGGCTCTGCAAGCCCTCTTTCCATCTTGGTCCTCACGAAGTGCCACATTTCCCTGCTTGCCTGGAAAACTCCAATTGATCCATTTTCTTCCTCTTTTCATGTATATATGTATGCACAGTCACATGTGTATGTGCAAGTGAACGCGCATATGTATACATACATGTGTGGAAGCCACGGGTTGATGTTGGGAGTCTTCCTTGATGGCTCATTTTCTTTCTTCTTTGAGGCACGGTTTCATTTTTTTTAAAAAAGATGTTTTATATGTATGTTATTATTACTAATTTAAGTGTATGAGTCTTTTGCCTGCATAGATATCTATGCATCATATACAAATTTTGTGCCTGAAGAACCCAGAGGACATCAGGTCCCCTGTAACTGAAGTTACAGGTGCTCATGAGCTGGGCGTGGAACCCCGGTCCTCTTGAAGACCAGTAGTACTCTTAGCAGCTGAGCTATCCAGCCCCAAGGCAGGACTTTTAATCAACCCCCAACTATGCTCCCAAGCTGCTGCCGCCACTGCTGCCTCTTTTTTCTTCTTCTTCTTCTTCTTCTTCTTCTTCTTCTTCTTCTTCTTCTTCTTCTTCTTCTTCTTCTTCTTCTTCCTCTTCCTCTTCCTCTTCCTCTTCCTCTCCTCCTCCTCCTCTTCTATTTATTTTATTTTATATGAGTATGCTGTCTTTGCTGAGAACTGAATTCAGGACTACTGGAAGAGCAGTGACCTACGCTAAGCAATCTCTCCAGCCCTTCAATTTATTCTTAAGGATCTAAACCAAGTTTCTGTCTGTGAAACCCTTCTGAGTACTACTCCTTGGTCCTGCTTACAATAAAAAAAACCTTAATTTCCTCATCAGGGACTTTTGTTCTCCAACTGGAGAGCTCTGTATCTATCCCATCCAAACTGGCTTTTATGCTATGTCCTGTGGACTCATTTGACAGCAGAAATGGATGGACTTTATTCAAAGTTATCATCACAGTGCATATAGTGAATGCTCAAAACATGTTAAACACACTGACCAAACAAACTCACTTGTCATATAAAATCATGGCATCATTCTGTGCCTCCTGTCCATCATACTGGCCCTTTTTGGCAGCAAGCTGAGATTGGAAATTATCTGCTGCTAACCAGAATTGTAAGATATTCACTGCATCTTCTTTCTCCATGTACTAGAAAGAAAAACACAAAAGAGTAAGACAAGCAGTTCCCTTATGACCTATAATTTCTATATTGTTAGCAGTAAGGATAAAAGGATCCCCGTCATCACACACCCTTCAGCTACATGAAGAAACCTGACATAAACAAGTTTTAAATATTCTTTCAGGGGAGAGGAGAATAAAAAAATGACAACTCCACACCCTCTACCAGAAGATGCAAACTTCAGTGCACCGGAGCAAAACTAAGACAAATTTGAACTCATACTTCCTCACCAGTAATGACAGTGAGCTAACTGAACTAATTCTTTCACTCCTAATCACAGCTATTGTTCCCTAGGAATGCATGGACACTCCACGAGGACAAGCTGAACAAATACTGATTTCAAGTTTGGCCAAAAGGGAAAAAATGAAAAGCAAGTTGACTATATGTTTAGCATACTTTTGAAAAAAGACACAGTTCAAGCACCTAGGTTGCTATTTTGCCAAGTGATGCTGGGAACTGGGAACCTAGGACCTCCTAAAGGTTAAAATAGAACCTACCACAGGAATCTTTGTAATAGTCATTTGTTTTGCAACACAAATATTTTCATTTGCTAAAGTCTGATAATCAGTTATATAAAGCTGTATGCCTTACCTGCTGTGGGTGGATAATGCTGCTCTCAGAAGCCAGAGGTTATTAAACCAACTCTAAGTGCCATAGTGGGCTATCTTCCTGCAAGCTGTTGTGTAGAGACCCCCCCCCCCCAAGGCCCTCAGAGTAATACAGGCAATTGTATTGTAGGCATTGTAGCTGCTTGCTCACCAGTACTAGACTGTAAGACTCCACTGTTGAAGAAATCACTTTGGTCACATGACATAAAGAAATCAAGCTGGAAGTGGAATGGACACTTCTTCCCTGCTAGTTAGTCCTTATAAGTTGGAAGGCAC
>BDUI01003118.1:35048-55740 GCA_002335545.1 Apodemus speciosus | reverse complement strand
TGTGTGTTGTCTTTGACCAATTTCCAAGCAGTCTGATTTTAAATTTCTTGGAGTCTCTGGAGTTATGAGCGTCTTTATCATCTGCTTATAAGATAATCAGTATTAGGAACAACTAGAAAGCTTCAGGAAAGGGCCTAGTCACCGGAATGACTGGGGCCTATTATGGCCATGACCTGTTGAGAGGGTTAGGACTTTCAGTGAAGGGGACTGAAGGCCAGGCACTCATGCTCTTGGCCAATATTCATACTCAGCTGTGCCCACACAATGAAACCTCTATTAAAACCTAAAACACAGGGCTGAGGAGTTTCACATGAATGAGCAAACAGAGGGTGGTGTGCACGTGGAGAAAGCACAAAGCCCCATGTTCCTTCTCCCATTTGCCCTGTACATAGCTTTCCGCTGACTATGGGCCTGCATCCTTTCTAAATATAAGTGAGAAAATTTAACTATTTTCCTAGATTCTACAAGCTGCTCTAGTAAATTTAGCAAACCCAAGGAGGGTGAATGAGAGCCAGCAATGTAGGCTGCAACCTTCTTAGAAGACAAAGTCTTGTGGGACAAAGCCCTCAACCTGTAGAATCTGAGTCTATTTCCAGGTAGCCAGGGATAAAACTGAATTGACAAGTACCATCTGCTAGAGAATCATATAATTAACTGGTTGTTGATGGGGAAGGAATTAGGTCTCATTATGACCAGTTGGGAGCCACCATGTGGTTGCTGGGAGCTTCTCCCAATTTAAGAACAAACAAACAAACGAACAAACAATGTACTTTATGTGAATAGGTGTTTTGCCTGCATTTATTTGTGTGCACCACATGCATGCCTGGTGTCCACAGAGGCCAGAGAGGGCATCAGATCCCCTAGAACAGGAGTTACAGATGGCTGTGAGCCACTCACTGTATGGGTGCTGGGAACTGAACTCAGGTCCTCTGAAAGAGGAGCAGTCCTCTTAACTACTGAGCCATCTCTCCAGTCCCACAAAGAGTGTTCTTTTTGTATTTTTTATTTCTGTGGTGTGTGTGTGTGTGTGTGTGTGTGTGTTACATGTGCGCAGGTCATAATGTCCCCCAAAGTTGAAATCACAGGGTACTGAGAACTGAAATGGGGTCTTCTGGGAAAGCAGAAGTGTTCTTAACCACTTAGTCCTTTCTCTAGTGCCTCTTCTCCACAATTTTAAAATTTAAGCCGGAGAAAAAATAACTATTGACATAGTTTTACTTATGCATCATATGTATGAGGGAAGTACATTTTTGAAATGTTTGCCTCAACAACTCTGAAATTCTTCAATTTTTTCAATTCTAGTTTTTTAATGAAAATAATTTTTTGCCTATCTAACAAAAACAAGAACAAAACAAAACAYGAACCCTATATGCCGTGTCCTTGAAAGCACCAGCTTCCCTTCTCAAGCTTCCTCGTTCTCAAGCTTCCTTACTTACAAAGTAGTAACTGTAACTGTATTTATTTATAACAAGAGATTCTTATTCGATACATGGAAAATCCTCATAATATTCTCTAAGTCTTACAGAGTAGTCAATAAAAATGTTATTTTTGCACTTGCTTTTACTGGTCCCACTCCAAGATTGTGAGTCAACATGCAAGAAAGAAGTGAGCTAAAATCAGATAAAAGTACTTTTGGAGGTTAAAGATATGGTACTGCACTTAAGAGTACTTACTGCTCTTGCAGAAGAGCTAGATTTAGTTCCCAGCACCACATGGAGGCTCACAATTGCCTTTAATTCCAGTTCCAGGGATCAAATGCCCTCTTCCGAATTCTGTGGGGTCCTGTATACACATAGTGTACATGTACACACACACACACACACACACACACACACACACACACACACACCACACAAGCTCACAATCTCCTTGGAGCTGAGAGATGGTTCAGCAGTTAAGAGCACTTGTTGCTCTGGCAGAGGACATGGGTTCAGTATGTAGCACCCACATGACCACACACAACTGCTTCAGTTCTAGGAGCCTGATGCCCTCTTCTRGCTTCTATGAGCTCTTGGACTCATGCCATACACATCAACTCATGCATGTGTGTATGTATATGTGTATGTGTATCTACATACACACACACATTAAAAATAGTACATTTCTTTTGGGCTGGGTATGGGGGCACATGCTCAACATTCAGGAGACAGAGGCAGATGGATCCCTACAAGGCCAGCCTCCTCTTCATATAGTTACAGGCCAGCCATGGTTATATAGTGAGACCCTGTCTAAAAACAAACAAACAAAAACAAAAAATCTCAATAATAATGGTAAAGATAAAAAAATCTCCTAGTCAGTAACCAAACTAGTCAGTTCTTTTCCCTATTACTTCCAGTACTACTCACCTATGATATCGTTTCTCATGGCTTCTGTAATTGGTATTGGTTTAGCAGCATCTGGAGATATATATTTGGTAAAAGTATTCACTGCATCTTGTTCTATACCTAAAAAGAGAAGAAGAGGACAACTTCAAAGCCAAAATGCCATCTGGACCACTGAAGTGGACAGTGTTCCTAACAACAGGGTGCTGTTTGCTGTGTAGTGCTATTTTAGAACAACTTCCACTGTAAAGTCCTTCACTGTGTGGTTCACAGCACAGAAAAACCTGGACAATTATTTTCCCAATATGTACAAGTTACTGAGCTCTTAATTATGCTGATGTTCTCATTGTGTCTCTTCTCCAGCGTCTCAGATTGAACTATCTGCATAATAATAAAACCATAGAAGCTCAAAAAACTTTATAAATCTACATTTATAAATAACACTGAGACGTTTAAACAGAGTTAAGGAACCATGGACAGAACCTCATCAAACTGAGGCCAAGATGGATCATCTCTTAAATAGTTTATTACTACCAAGTACTTGTTTGCAAGATGAAAGTAAATCAATTGCTTCATAGTAATCGAACTTTGGCAGGCTGAAAAGCTCTAGAAAGTCACCCATTTATTTTAGATTCTCCAGTTCAGGGGAATATAGATTTTTAAAGTATATTTTTAAGAATCTCTGAATTTCCTCTGTGTCTGTTACAATGTCTCTCTTTTCATCTCTAACTTTATTAATTTGGATCCTCTCTCTTCTGGTTAACTTGGCTAACGATGTGTCAATCTTTTTAAAGCGCCAACTGTTTCATTGATTCTTTGTGTTTCTGACTTCAGCTCTCACTTTGGTAGTGAGCCTTAGCTTTCTCTCCAGCCCTCAGCTCTGACTGAGGTCTCTTCTTGTCTGCAGTCTCTTCTTGTCTGCTTGTTTGGGCTATTGATGGCTCTTGTTTCTCTTAAGGCCTTCCTATGCACCATTAAGTTGATACAAAGTATCTCCCAGTTTTGTTTTGTTTTTTTTACATAGGCACATGGTGCTCTGAGCTTCCTCTTAGCACTGCTTTCATTGTGCCTCTTAGATGCTGATATGCTGTGTTTCCAGTTTCAGAAGTTCAGCTGTAGGAATTTAAAGACTCTCTTCTTAGTGTCTCCTTCATTCTACTTTGAATCAGGAGTCTGCTGTTCAACTTGTGCACTTTCTATCACTTCTATTGCTGATATTCAGCTTTATTCCACAGTGAATTAGGATGTGATTTTAATTTTCTTATATTTGCTGACACCTGTTCTATGTCCTACTATATGGTCTATTTTTGAGAAAGTTCCACAGGCTGCTTTGAAGAACAAATATTCTTTGGGTAGAATGTTTTATAGATCTGCAAGAAACATCTTAAATGTCCACAAACTGCTGAATAAATAATGAAAATGTGGTATATCTACATGGGGGAATATTATTCGGCTATTAAGAAAAGTGAGTTTTGCAGGTAAATGGATGGAGAAGGAACTGATCATTCTCTGTGAGGTAACCCAGACCGAGACAGTCAGACAGTACACACAAGCTTTCTTTGATTTGTGCTTGATAACTTTGAATCTTCAGACATATGTATTTCATTTGGAAAACCCAGATGTCAGATAGCTAATAAGGGGTAATGGGAGAGGGGTAAGAGATAGAACACATTGTTATAAGGGTTTGCAAAGGAATAATGGTAACAGGAAGATTTAAATTGGTGTGATATAGGGAGGGTAGGGAAAAAAAGAAAATAGCGAGAAAGATATGTCTATTAAAGACCTTTTTGAAAAAGTCACATGGAAAACTACTACCATAGAAGCTTCCTAAATATATACACATAAAGAGTTAAAATAGAGTTACCCTAATGAGATCACAATGTCCCTACAAGACAACACCACAGACTAACAAAAAGCCCAATGCCAGGAATTAGTTATCTCTTTTGGAGTTGCTGGCAAGTTAGGTCTCACAGACTCTCCCAAACATCAAAGGTTATTGCCTTCATTAAGCTCTTGGTTACCTCCAAAACTTGACAGTAAGACTATTGCTGAAGACATCATATAGTTAAGTCATAGAACATGTAGATACCAACCTGAAAATTCATCCCCACTGACTAGCCTTTTACAAGTGACGGAAGGGACTATGCACAGTACTGAGGAGGAAAGTAATCACCACTCTCATCTGGCTATGAACCCCGTGAGCTGCAATAGCACATGGCTTGGCAATACATGCGCACTGGTGTACTAGTGTCAGGACAATGCTGGTGTAACCAACCGCTCTCAGGTTGGATTTAAGGCCCACTCTACAATATGAAACCCACACTTGGCACCATTATTAGGCCAAGAACCTATGGCTAGACATGTATAGGCCCTACAGGTGAGCTTACTATGATTCTGCTACTAAATGGATATAGTAACTGAGTTCTAATGACTTATTGATATATCTGTAAATTGATGTATCTCTCAATCGTCATAAAAGATTCATACCGTGTTCTCTGACCACGGTATGCGGGCACCTTAACACACACACACACACACACACACACACACACACAAATGAATTCGACGTGACTTAAAAAAAATAAAAGGAACAGAAAAATTCCTTGAAATATCCTGTATTGATTTTAAAAGATGTAATTTTTAGGGTCTGTGATATGCCAGAAACTGGAAAAAAGAACTTTCTTTCAGGAATTGGGGAGATCTTTAAGCAGTAAGTTACTCAATTTAGCATTTTAACAAATAGCTTTTAAAATACTCAAGGGAGTTGCTTTTCCCAAGAATCCAGGTTTGATTCCCAGGATCCACATGGCAGCTTACAACTGGCTTTGACTTCTGCTTCCAGGAGATCCAACACCCCCTCTGACCTCTGATGGCACCGCACATACTGATACACAGGCATGCTTGAAGCAAAACACCCTCCCCCAAAAAATAAAATAAAATATCTGAATCCTTCAGATCTTGTTTTTCCCCTCAAAACTGATCTTCAATCAACCACAACAAAACTCAAATAGTGACTCCATGAAACCAAACAAATAAAAACACCCAGAACTTTACAATTTCTTTTAACTAAAATATAAGGGTTTTGTTATTGTTTGTTTGTTTCTGAAAATGATATAGCTCAGGAACTGGAGAAATGACTGGTGGTTAAGAGCACTTGTCCCTGTGGTTGAGGTCCTGGCTTCAACCCTCAGTACCACATGTACCTCACAATCATCCATAACTCCCACAGGGGTATCCAATAGGCACACAGGTGCTGCACATACATGTATGAAGGCAAAACATTTGTACATATAAAATTAAAAATAAAACTGTACAAGAAAAAAAAAATCTAAAAAAAAATTTTTTAAAAAAGTAACAGATTTCAAATCACTAAATTTTAAGAACAAAGTCTTAAAATTACTTCAGGGCATATGAAGTAATTTAATATTAATTAAAACATAAAAGATGAAAGCTTAAGTAATAAAATATTCTTCAGATATTTTATAAATTGGATAAAAACTTCCCTGAGTGGTGAGCCTGGGACTATTTCATTTATTACTACATCTTGGAAATGAGATGTATAGTAAGTCCTCAAGAATAAACTTGCCACAATTACTTCCTGAAAGACTGAATTTACCACAGGAAGTAACCATTTTTTCTATTATTTTAAATTTAATTTAAATTATTATTTTAAATGTTAAATTAAATTGTTCTTATGAACAAAGACAATACTCAAAAACCCCTGGGGTCTTGCCGGGCAGTGGTGGTATACACCTTTAATTCCAAGACTCAGGAGGCAGAGGCAAAAAGATCTTAGTTAGAGACCAGCCTGGTTCACAGAGGAGTTCCAGGACAGACAAGATAGACAGAGATAATCTGTCTCAAAAACCCAAAACCAACCAAACAAAAAGTCTGAGGTCTTAGGGCTAGAAAGACAGGTAAGTGGTTAGGAGCCCTGGCTGCTTTTCCAGGACCTGGTTCAATTCCAGCACCCTAGGTAGCTCACAACTATCTGTAATGCACGAACATATAAATACAGCAAAACATATTCCACACCACGTTTCTGAATCTGAAGATTCACAATGACTCGGAACCACAAGAACTATAGATGGGAATATCAGACAACTATGTTTAATAGATTTAAGAAGATATAGTATCAAAACTGGAATGAAGGAACAAGAAACTACAAGAAAAAAAGAAAAAGAAAAAAATTCCAAGAATTCAGGGGCTAGCAATATCAAAATGCTTGAACCACAAGCCTGAGATGTGATCCCTGGAGCCTACCGTGAAAGGAGAGGAAACCTGAAGACTCTCTTCTGACTTCTACACACACAACAGCGTTCACATGCCCACAATCCCACATTTACACACGGAGTAAAATAAAATCTCACAAAAACTTAGAAACTTTCTAAGATGAAATGACAAACTAAAATTGATTCATTAGCAAACTAAACCTATTTTGAGAGATTGCATAAGCTACAAGCATTTGAAGAAAGCAAAGCCTTTGAGCAATAATTACAAAAAATGAGAATGTGGTACAATTTCTGAACTAACAGAATAGGAAAGAAGAATGTGTGTTTTCAAAATGCCTAGGTTTAATTCTAGCTCCTCACTCACTAGACAACCTAAAGAAGCAACTTTCTAAACCAGTTTTCTCAAAGGTAAACAGAATATTAACACTTAGCACAGCTGTCATGACAAATGAAATACAAATATATACTTAGAACAGAACTCAATAAATGATATCTACTGGCAATCTAGAAAATAAAACGAAAAAAACCTACAAGGTGCAGTTAGACAGTAGAGAGGACTGAGACCAGATCATCCCCTTAGTCAATAGCTTCCCTTACAAATGGACAAAAAAGCAGCACACTGCCCTGCCGCTCAGGTCAGCTGGTTACATATAGCAACAAGGATACCCAAGATCTCCCTCTTGCTCCTTTTTCACACCGACTCAGCTCAACCCTCCAAATCCTCCTAAATGTGTAAACCAGCGAGGCCGCTCGCTCCAGTTCTGACCCTCCCGGTCCTTGCCTAGGGTTCTGCGCTGTGAAACATCACACTTACTTTTCATTAGTTTTTCTGACAGTTCTCTCAGTGGAGAGGAGCAGCTGTTCCTACTGGCTACTGGAAGTCTGGAAGAGGATTCTTGGGAGTCCGTGGAAGTCTGATGAGTTCCTGCTCTGGCCACTTCACGATGGAGAGAATGGGCACTGTGGCGTTCCTCAGAAAGCAACAAGTGATTCTGAGTGTTCTGAGGTCTACTACTCAGGTCAGTTCCTTCTGATTGAGTCACAAGCAGTGGGGCTGAGCTAGAATCCCCCAACCTCCTGTCAAGAGACTCGGTTACAAAAGACGCCGGAGTTTCATGTTTTTTAGATGGAGAGACAGGCTCAGCCAGTGAGCTCTGTTTCACTGTGTTTAGACTGTGTGCTCTGATTCGGGACCAAGTTGTAGAGTGAAAACTTTCAGCCTCTAACCAAAATTTCACCAGATGCTCCATTCTCCGAAGTTCCATAAACTGAAGGAAATACGGAAGGACAACAGTGTCACGCAAGACTTGTTCAAGGGTCTTTGAAAGACTGGATTTGGTCTCTTGAGTCTGATAGTCCAGACAGGATCTGCCTAAACAACAGAAGGAAATGAATTAGCCATTTGGTAACAATTTTCTATGTAAACACAGTCTACCAGCATTTCTAACAGTGGAATCAGACAGTACTTCCAAACTGACTGCTTTCCAAAACAGTCTTCACTCATTTACACTATTTACAACAAGGAGTGGCCATTTCCCTCGGCCCCACTTGATGTTTAAATCAGCAAACTCTGAATATATTTTAATATTTTAATTCACTATTTTGCTTTGTATCTCCCTTGAGTACTCCTGAAATGAGTARTCTTTGTGTATTTGTGTGCAATCCTATTAAGTGTCAAATGCATCTCTCCAGTACACTGCTCACTGTTCTATTGGACTAGCCTTATGTTTACATGAATACTATTTCATTACACTTGCAGTCTCTTTTCAAAGTCTCTTCCAATGACATAGTTCAGTATCCTATGACTGGACTCTCACATGCAAGTCTGCCCTTGATTAGGAGAGAGCAGGAAGTGGTGCTACTTACCTAGGTCTCCAAAGTGAGCAGCCTCCATGTGGCTTGGCTGTTTCTTAAGCGTTGCTGTCCTGCTACTTGAAAAGGAGTCCATGTTGGCAGAAATGGCATTGATTGCAACATGACTTGGTCCTGCAGCTTCCAGCAAGGCATGATTTTTAGTGCTTTTTTGTGGGGAATGTACGGCTATTGAAGCTATACATTTTGAAAAAGAATATTTGAAGTTATACACAATTTGATTATCTAAAACTCATGGGCAGGCTTCAAGAAAAATTAAATTAAAAATTTTAATACTTAAGCAATATTAAAAAAATAGTTAAAGTGCTAAAGAGATAGCTCAGTGGCTGCTTTTCTAAAACACCCAGCGGCTCAAGCCCAGCACCCACATGAAAACTTGCAAACACCTACAACTCTAGCTTCAGAGTTCTGATGCCCTTTTCTGGTCTCTGTGAGGAACAGACACGCACATGATGCACAGACACACATGTTGCACACAGACATATAAGCAGAAATGAACACAACACATACACATTAAATAAATAAACTAAGCCAGGCCATTTGGCACATGCCTTTAATCCCAGCTAGTGGGAGGCAGAGGCAGGTGACATTCCATGACTGTCAGAGCTTCACAGCCCAACTCCTAATAATAGAAGACATCAAGCCTCAGCAAAATGGAAAGAGGATGCTGTATTATTTAGAACTCTTAAAATGCTGCACCAAAACACAAATTAGAAAGATCATTCTCTGAAAACTTTCATTAAAAAAACCAAAGCCAAACTGAGTTTGGTGCTATATAACTGCAATCCCAGCAGCGAGCCAGGGAGCCAAGTCGGGTTCCAGGTTAGTCTGGGCAACAAGGCAGAACCTGTCTCCTCAGAGCGAAGTATAAAAATGTAGTAAGCATTCTGAAATGTGGACCTTTTCAATTTCTTAATATTTGCTTGCTTCACAAACAAAACTGAAATTTAGAATAAATTCACAAGAGAAAAAAATGTAGAAAAATGTTCATCACTATACTTTTCTTCTTAAATTGAGCAACAAAGTTTCTCCATCTAATAAAAGATACTGATGACTAAAGTTCAAGCTACTTGAAAATAAAGGTAGGGCACAGTGCTCCATGCCTTTAATCCCCTAACTTAAAACTATCTTTGTTTTTTATTTCATGTTAAATTAAGAAAGTGAAACCATTTTAGCAAGTTTATAAACATAGACAGCTCTGCGTTTTATCTGTTATCTGKTGAGACATGGCCTAATTATGTAGGCCAAGCTATCCTCGAGCTCCTACTTCAGCCTCCAGAATGTAAAGATTACAGATTTGCACTATCAGAGCTAGTTTTAGATTTTAAAAAATATTTACTAGGGTGTGGGTGTACATGATACATGTGCATGAATATACATGCCACAGTGCACACCTGGAGAGCAGAGGACAACTTTTTAGAGCTGCTTCTCTCTGCCACCTTTATGTAGGTTCCAGGGAATCAGACCCAGGGTCTCTAGGCTTGCATGGCAATCATGTTTAGTAGCCACTGAACCATCTCACCATCCCTGACTAGTTTTCTTATACAGATAATAGCTACACTGAAAATTCTATGTGAATGTCTCCTTTCTAATTACATATTAATTAGATGTCCATGATAACAAAAAAAAGCTATGAATCCATCAGTGTAGTACTCTTTCTTAGAGGGTGAGAGGAGGTGGTGCATCAGTTAGCATCACTGCTCTTGGAGAAGACCAGGGTTCCATTCACAGCACCCACAAGGTGCCTCATAACCACCTGTAACCCCAGTTCCATGCCCTCTTCTGGCCTCTACATACATGGTGTGCACATATGCATGCAGGGAACACACAAGGCTTTCCCTGCCTCATCACTACACTATTAGAACTCATGCCTCATACCCCTGGTGCCTTCCTCATGGCCTCTAGTTGGTCTCCACGGTACCACACTTCCTAATTTCCCTTGAGTCTGTCCTTTTCATTCTAAAACCCATCTCTTAATTGTCCACTATCAGAAATGGTCTCCTTTCTTGATTCCTCTTCCTAAGCATGTTCTATAATGCTTTCTTCTTGAAAGTACCATTTATTATCAAACTTTCAGTTATTACTAGAGCAAAAGTTTTCAAACTTTAAACTATAAGCTCTTCTCCCCGCCCCAAATAAACTTAATAAAAATCAGATCTAATCAGATCTACAGATTCAATAAAAGCAGAATAACTTAGCCCTTTACTGTTCCTTTAGCAACAGCTCCTAGGGAAAAGCTTTCTGGAGCATCTGGAGAAGCCCTGGCCTAACTGCTTACCTGTCCTTGAATCTGGCCTCTACTCTTACATCTCTTCTATTTATTGCTGGGGATTCCCTTTCTGGCTAATATAAAAGTTATCACCTCTTCTAAACCAATTCTTTCTAACTCCCCTGTCCAAATCCACCAGTCTATAAAGCTCAAGAGTACGGTCTTATTTTTTTTTCACTATCTCAGTATCTTTTTCTTTTGTTTACTCTGTTATTTACTTTTAAGACTAAACTCTTTCTACAATACAAAAGAATTTCTGGGTCTCCATCTTAGAATTCTTCCAAACTACCTTTAGCATACAGCATATAGCATCATTATCCTGTTCAAAGGGCTACAGTGGCTCYCTGGATCAACTTTTCTGTTTTTGGATTTTTTGTTTGTTTTTCTGTTTTGTTTTGTCTTACTGCATTAACTCTTTTCAGTTTATTGCATGAAGGAGTTATATTAGTATGAGTTAAAAGTGGACCCCAAAAGGATACTAGGTAGGAGGTTTTGTTTTTTGTTTTTTAAATTGTGACAAGGGACAGAAGGGAAATTCTACTCATTGTAAGGAACTCCTCACTTAAGTTTCAGAGAGCCACAGCACTTAAAACCCACAAACCTTCAGGACGGAATCCTTAGCTAGTCCAATCTTGACTAGAAACTGGTATGTGTTCTATAGCTGAATACTTCTCCATATTCTGTATGCATGGCTATAGTACAATGGTAGCAAAGGCAAATTTCTTCTTAAATGTCTCTAGCTTCTTTTTGTCATAATTATGAGCCATCACTGGAATAGTAGTAGTAAGGGACTTCCAGCCAGTTGAATTCTTACAAGGATATGTAATCCTCAGTCACCTTTATTTGAAGGTTCTAGATAGTAGGCATTTGATAGAATTTCTTCTCTTCAGTGGAAATGGCCTGCTAAAGGCAGCAGCAGGAGAAGCGGGTGTGGGTGAAGGGTGTGGGTAGATAGGCTGGGAGCATCAAGAATCTAAGGGGAGTGGAGGAGAGGCAGTTGAGTCGCTGGCAGTGACTCCATGACTAGGGCCTCTTTTCTTTTCTGGTCTTTATGGCTCTGTACAACATCATTTCAATCTTTCTATAAAAATTTCCCTTTACTTATCTGAAGAACCCTCTGACATATACATATGCATATACACACACACACACACACACACGCACACGCGCGCGCGCACACACACACACGCACATTTTTTTTTCAAAAGAATTTAAAGGCTGGCAAGGACAAAAACAAAAAAATGAAAAAACCCAAATCAAACCAGTCTTCTCTTTCATTCAAATCCTCTTCATCCTTCAGTGTTTATATAGGCTGTAACTCTTCCATGAAGTATTCCCTAAAGTTTGTTGACCTCAAATTTTCTGGGCTCCTTGCAATGCTTCACTTCAGCTCATGAAGTTAACACAAGGCAGCAATCACCACCTAGAACACCCATGACAGACCAGGCAATCTATTGCTTTGTCTATGGGTTTTTACTTATTTTTGGGTCTCTGAACAATTCTTCAAGACTGGTATTTCATCCATTTTTAGAGGCAGAGGCAAACATACAGAAAAGGTAACTACTTTGTCCTAGATCTATGAACTTGGAAAGAGTCACTTCAATAGGCAGAATTCCAACCGAGGTCACTCAGAGTCGTATCTCTGGTTAAAACCTCAGACCCTAGAATTACTATGTGTGAAACATATGGAAATGAGTAACTCAAGAGCACAGCCCACAATATGCCACAGCTAAACATGTAATTCCCTAGCTTGGTTCTGTGAGGCCAGCCAGAAAGGTAGCAAGTCACAGACCTACATCCGCGTCCCTCACGTCTGAGATCTAATCAGTAACAAAACTCAATTAATTTACCTGTTGGACTTCAATTCTGTCCTCATCTCTTTAGTCCATCACTAGTTCGAGACACCTGTAAAATTTATTTGGCAAATTTTCTCCTCCCCTACCAGTCTATGAACTATATCCACTATTCAAGTTTTTTATAGTCTTGTTACCGCTAACTTTTTAAAAGTTTTGAAAACTTACAGCCAACCTTTTAAATACCAAGAATTAAAAAGTGCTCCATAAATGGTGGCCATTTACTCTTTTGGGTTCATCTGCTGGTGTACATTTAAGTAGGTCCTGTTAATCAGACTACGACTTCATATATATCCATACATATGTCTATGTATGCATGTGTGTGCAAGTACAGGTGCATCCGTGGCAGGGAATGTTTATGGAAATAAGAGGATAACCTCCAGGATCAGTTCTCTCCTTCCACAAGCAGTTTTGTGAACTGTGTCCTTGAGGGCCCTTCTTGAAGGGCTGGTTCTTGTAATGCCTCTGTTACTATCCTAAGACGAAGTCCTTACCTGCTAAGCAAAGACTATGTGATCTCACTAGCAGATTATGAGCATGAAAATTATTTTACTTTATATGTTATTTGGCAAATTATTATTTTTCAGACATAACTTATTTACTTGTTTTTTTCTGAGACATGGTCTCACTACATAGCCTGAGCAGTTCTAAAACTTGCTATGTAGGCCAGGTTGGCCTCAAATTCAAAGAGATTTGCCTGCCTCTGTCTCCTTAGTGCTGCAATTAAAGGCATGCTTCATCTTACCCATCTAATAAGAAGTTTTTAAGTCTCAATTTTAGGGACCTGGAGAGATGGCTCAGCAGATAAGACTGCTCTTCTGAAGATCCTGAGTTCAAATCCCAGTACCCACATGGTGGCTCACAACCATCTGTAATGAGATCAGACACCCTCTTCTGGTGTCTGAAGACAGCTACAGTATACTCACATATAATAAATAAATTAAATCTTTAAAAAAAATCTCAACTTTAATTTAAAGAATTAGAAACTCAGTGGGAAACAAAATGAAGTCAATCTCCTCACTATGCAAAATGAAGAATCTAAAGAAAGTTCCAAGACTTTCTTTCCAAAGTCAGGCTACTAGTGTCAGTTCTGTGTGAAGATTACAGTTCTGATGGCCTGGGGTTCCTTCTCCCAGACAGCCGCATCTTCACAAGACTCCCCTTAGAACTTTCACCTTTACCAAATGCCAGTCACATCTGGCTTAAAGAAGGCAGTTTAAACAAACTCACTTTAAATTATCAGTAGTAAGTTTATAATAAGGCTGGAAGAGCAGTTTTTCTCTAATCTTACAAGTCTTATAAATGTTATAAATTAAACTCTCTGGCTAATTGAACAGACAGTAAACACTCAATGCTGGCCACATATCAGAAAATACTAGAAAAGCAAAGTTTAAGTAGCAGTCTGCATGTTTTAGCTATGTTAGATAATGAATTTTATATGTACTGGCTATGGACATAATTTTCTATTGTAAATTTTCATTCCAATCTCAGTATAATAGACATTGAATTTAAAAAAAAAAACAGCAGAAATTTAAAAAAAATACTTAAGCCCATAAATAAGAACAGTGGGTTAATGTCCACAATGTATTGGGAATAAACTTCAATGAAGGCCATTGGTCCTAAGTAATGCAGTGAAAACTGTACTCATCCACATTTCTGAAAAGATAGAAAACTGGCCTTGTAAATGGGATTCTCTCTAGCTGTCACAGATCAGTGTCTGTTTTACTGAACAAAGCCAACTAATAACTGTTAGGGAACAATCAAATGTATGATTTATAAAGAAAAACTGGTACACTTTACAGCAGCCAGCAAATGCTCAGTAAAAGCCTGTTAGAATATAATTAAAGAGAAAAATAAATCACAATTATAAAAAGTAATAGTAATAATAATAGTAATGGAGAATGATTACTGTCATCGCAAAGGAAGATAAAATGAGAGCACGCATGCCCACACATCCATCACTGAAGACAAAGAGAATCCTCACCTTTGATGCATTTGCCGTCGGAGGTCTTCTCTTGCTCTTTACCTTTCACTAGAACACAAAAGGGCATCATGACCATCTCATCATCATGACCATCTCATGCAGTGAAGGACATCTATTCTATACATTGTCAACATCAGAGACACTTGAGCATTCTGAGTTCTAGAACAATGAACTATAATTGCTTTGGGGGGTAGGTCAGTTCTTAGAAAAGAATTGAGAAAGTAAACTCTGAACAGCAATGGATCATAACCTCTGGAAGGGCTCTTGAAGAGCCAACCCTCAAAACATCTATATTCAAGTTTTGCCTCTTGCTACTTATCAGCTGTGTAATCATGGATAAGTTATTTCACTTCACTGAGCATTAATTTCCTTAAGTAGTAAAATCAGGTAATTTAAAAAACTCACTTAGAGGGTTGCTAATCAAAAATGAAATACTTGCAAAAGGCATTTGAAATAAATTTAGGGTAAATTTAAATACCACGAGTCCCCCACTGTGCTGCCTATAAGTGCAGTAAAGAAAAAGACTTCTTTGGTTATATACAGCATCTTACTTCTTTTGTATGCCCTCCCTAGCTTTGGGTACAAACATCCCAAACTTACAACCTCAATTCCTAAGCCTAAGGTCTAACAGGCTGTCTCTAAAATGATTACATAATCTTTCCTTTATTACACAAAGCAGTGAAAACTCTATAGCAGATAAGCTCACAACAGCAAGCAAGAAAGCTGCAAAGCTGCTCTAGGCAAGTGTGGAGTCTATTCTAAGACCTAACGTGAGGTTATTTTTAATCTCCTTTACTTTCTTTGTGTTTGTCTTAAACATTAAATTTCCTTGAATTCATCTTGAGTGGCTTATCAAAGTAAGAAATCTCAGAATGTGCTCCATGTTCTGAAATACTATTAATGCTGAAAAGCCAGTAGCAAAAAAATAGCTGGCTCTCAAGTATCTCCCTAAAGTCAACCAATCAACAACCCAAATCCCCAGAGTGTGCTCAACTTGCCCAGACCAGAAAGTGCCCTTGCCTTCAGCAAATCTACTTCCAGGCATGTAGGCATCAACCTGAGAAAGATAAAGTGGTTGCTGTCACTAGGCACTGCTGTCAGGAATGTGTGACAGAGTGACCAATATCTGACAGGAATCCTCTTGCCTTATCCTTCCAAGTGCAAGACTGTATCACCCACCACCCTACAGTGGCCTATGTCTCTTCTGATATAAGGAGATGGTGCAGCCTACACTCTGGAGAGGATTAAATTACAAGATTATCACTTGTCTTTTTAAATATTAAGATGTCATAATGGTCCTTATTTATATTTTCACATAGAACTAGACTATAAAAATTAGCCCTGACCTACTTTATTTATTTATTTATGTATTTATGTATTTATATTTGAGACTGGGTTTTTCTGTGTAGCCCTGGCTGCCCTGGAACTCACTCTGTAAATCAGCCTGCCTCTAGATCTTGAATACTAGGATTAAAGGCATGCACCACCAATTTTTAATCATGCTAATTGTTTCTGTCATGTCATTTATTTTGAGGCGAGGATCGCAGAGGTTCCAGTACATTCTTGCTGTTGCTGTGGGCTTGGGAAAAAAAAAGATGAAGCATGGGCAGGAAAGTGGTAGAGACCACTCACCTCACGACAGCCAGCAGGCAGGGCCAATACCACTTTTTAAAATCACCTGTGTGGTTTTAACTCCCAACTTCACACCTCATCTAAAACCAAACTGGTGCAGCTAACTGTTGGTCCACATTTTATCTCTGACAGGTTTATTTAAATTATCTGAAATTTTAACTCCAAACTTGGTCTATGAAGACCTATCATCAGATTTTTAGTATTTACTTTCTCAGGTAAAACTTCAGTCCACCCTTCAACTTATCTGTCTTTCCTACTCTGTATCCTATCAGTCAGCAGTTCTATTAAGGGCTATCCCCGAATACAACCTAAATTCAGCCACGTCACCACTCTTGACAGTCAACGCTGGTTTAGACAGTCACCTCTGATTAGGCTGGTGTCTAAAGAAGTCCTTTGAGACATTAACTTGAATTTCAGCTTAGATGTCCAGAGGAAGCTGATTTTATGAAGATGGAGAAAGCAGCACTATTTTGTTATCGCCTTGCTTATAAAGTAACTGGTTAAAACTATCTGGAAAAAATAATTCCACATTTCCTACCTTATATTCTATATCTATATCTATACATCTATAGCTATATTAAAGGTTCATACTTATTCCGAAAAAGGCCAGAATATAAACATTTTTTAAAATGTTCTAAAATTATATATTTTATGTATGCCTGCTCTATTTGCATGTATGCTTGCATGACAGAAGAGTGTATCACACCCCATTATAGGTGGTTGTGAGCCACCATGTGGTTGCTGGGAATTACTCAGGACCTCTGGAAGAGCGGCCAGTGCTCTTAACCGCTGAGCCATCTCTCCAGCCCCATTTTAAAAAAATTTTTAATTGGGGTTGGAGAGATGGCTCAGCGGTTAAGAGCACTGGTTACTCTTCCAGAAGACCCGGGTTTGATTTCTAGCACCCACATGGTGGCTAACAACTGACTGGAACTCCAGTTATAAGTGATCAATGCTCTCTTCTGGCCTCTAAGGGCACAGCATTCACATAGTGCATGAACATATTACATTCAGGCAAAACATTCGCACACTATTTTTTTAATCCCAAAGTTTTATTTTACTTGATGCATTGTGTGTGTGTGCAGATGTGGAGATCTGAATATGAGTCCTTTCTCCTTTCACTATGATGAGTTCCAGAGACTGAATTCACGTTGTCAGACTTGCCCGACAAGCACTCTGACCTGCTGAGCCATTCCACTAGTCCCATACTGTAACTACTTTAAGTTCTGCTGACCTTAAAGGTCTCTGTTTACACTATCAGAAATACAGACGTGGCTGCGTTATAGTAACACTTTGTTTCAAAAGCTGGTGGTGCACTGGACTGGTGAGATGGCTTAGTGGTCAAGAGTATGTGCTGCTCTTCCAAAGGACCCATCTCTACAGTTCCAGATGATCCAATTTCCTCTTCTGACCTCCTAGGGCACCAGGCATACACACAGTACATATACATACATGTAAGCAAAACACTCATATACATACATAAACCTAAAAGCAAAATAGAAAACTGGTGGAATAAGAGATTTGATAAATGGACTGTATCTTGTCTCTGAAATAGAGAATAAATCCCAAGGACTAGAGAGATGGCTTAATCCTTAAAGTGTTTGCCATATAAACTTGATTATTATAAATTTGATCATCAGAACCCACATTAAGTTGAGAGAACTGACTCCACAAACATTTGGTGATATGTTCTTTGTAATCTACTGTCATGAGTTTTGTCTTTTTTATTTTTTTTTTGAATTTTCGTATTCTTACATCCTTTGATTTCCTTACATGTCCAGTTACACCTGTACCCCATACACATAAATAAAATAAAAACCTCCAAGTAGAGAGGAACACTACATGTGAATTAAAATTTGAAATGACTTAGAGGGGGAAAAATCTGTTCTTGGGGTAGAGAATTTAAGGTATTTAAGGAAAGAAGACTGAAAAGATGGCTCAGTAGTTAAGAGCACATACTCCTGCCTGTCCCAGGTAGCACACCGTTAATCCCAGCACTCCAACAGAGGTAGCTAGGTCTCTGAGTTCCAGGCTAGCTTGGTKTATAGAAAAAGTTCCAGGACAGCCTGGAGTACAGAAAAAAAAAAAAAAAAAAACCCTGTTTCTAAAAAACAAAAACAAACAAACAAACAAACAAAAAACAACACACACTGCTCTTGTATTGGACCCGAGTTTGGATCCCACCACTCATGTGACTTTAGCTCCAGATCTGACACACTCTTCTAAACTTAGAGTGCCTGCGCACGCGTGCGCGCACAGACACAAACGCATGCACATACACACACACACACTCTCTCTCTCTCTCTCTCATATACATACATACATGCACGCACTCTCACACAGGCGTGCGCACACACACACACACACACTCTCTCTCTCTCTCTCACACACACATACATACACACACACACTTTTAAAGAATTTTAAAAACAAATTTCTAGAAGGAAAGGGCTCCATCCTAAATGAAGTTTCTGAGTATCCTAGAGTGGGCTGAAATTACTTCACATGTTTGCTGCTCTTCTGTAGGTCCAGCAAATGAAGGCAGGATCTTTGATGAGCCCTTGAAAGTTGTGATCACTGTACTGAAGAAGGCATTCTCCTTTCTGCTTGTCATCTGGGTTTCAGAGCTATGATCTATTCAGCTGGTTGGAAGCACTGTGCCAAGTGGCCAGGTGCGACAGCTATGTTTTGGGAGCTATATCTTAGCTTCCCAGTGTGGAACTAAGTGTGTGTCTATCAATAACATTGCAAATTAGAAAGCTGGCAGCAGTTAAAAAAAAAAAAAAAAAAAAAAACAGCATGGATGAGAATAAAAAAGGTATGGCTACGGTAGAGTTATTGTTCTAATCACTTTGCATTTGTTATCACAGCCTGGAGATCTCGCATAACTGCATAGGAAAACACCTACCTAAATGGTCATCCACACCAATGTTTGTATGTAAAAACTAAGAAATAAATTTACTAATAGGAAAACAGGTTAACAGAAACATAAGTAGTTACAATAACCTCCAAGTATCCACATGGTGGCTCACAACAATCTTTAACTCCAGTTCTAGAGAAGCAGATGCCCTCTTCTGGCCTCCTTGGGCAAAGGCACACACATGGTGTACACACATGCACAAGCAACACAGCAATACACATAAAATTCAAAAGGCAATGCTAATTCCTTTGGGACATCTCCATGTGAAAGTAGAATCTAAGAGAAGCTATTCTCAGAGACGGATGAGAATCTTGCCGTCCATCCCTCCAGGGTGTGTATTCAGAAGAGGCAGACAGGCCAGGCTGTGTTACATTCCTATAATCCTGTACTCGGAAGACGGAGACAGGATTGCTGTACTTTTAAGGCTAGTAATGACACATATCAAAATACTGATTTGAAAATTCAAAGAAATAAAAAAGACAAAACTCATCAGTAGATTACAAAGAGCATATCTCAAAAGACTTAGATACAAAAGAAAACTTAACACCACAGACGGGTAAACTGAGGAAAGGAAACACTAAGGTGATTCTTACAATTGTTTCCATTTTGTTGTGGTGTGTGTTTTGCCTACATCTATAAATATGCATGCCTAGTGCCTAAGAAGGCCAGAGGAGGGTAGGGGTTGCCTGGGCTTGGAGTTACAGATGGCTCTAAGCTGCCATGTAGGTTCTGGGAACTAAATCCAGGTCCTGTGTAAGAACAACATAAGTTCTAAAGGGCTGAGCCCTCTTGTCCTGATTTTAGATTTACCATTTTAAATGAAATGTGATAAACTTCTATCAAGAAAGAAAAATAAAGTGATCTTTATAAGGCTGTTTTCAGAAGTCGGATGTGGTGACACATGCCTATAATCCAAATACTAAATTAGAGGAAGAAGAACGTCCACAAGGCCCACTGATCTCATCAGTAAATGTTAAGGCCAGGGCTACAAAGCCAGACTGTCTTGACTCCCGACCCCTCAAAAAGGTTGTTTCTAGCCTCTCTTGCCACATTCAGTCTCCAGAACTCATCTGGAATAATCKTTTTTTCCTTAAGTACATTTATTTATTTTGTGGGAGTGGATGTACCACAGCACATTAGTGGAGGTCAGAGGACAACCTGATGGGAGTTCCTCTTTCCCTCTGCCATGGTGGGTCCTGGGCTCTAACTCAGAGAGTTGGGCTCCACAGGAAGGGCCTTTACCTGCTGAGCCATCTGCCTCTAGAATGAGCTTTCCAAGCAAATAGTCAGATCATGCTCTCTCATTGTAAGGTCACCTCTCCTCACAGGTTTTACAATATCTCCTCTGCATTTGGAATAAAGCTCTCAATAATGTGGTACTTGCCCACCTGCTTCTCTCTGCCTCAGCCACAGCGGCTGCCTTGCCTTTCCTAAAGGGAAGGGCACCAGCTCTTTCTTTATTCCTGACACCTCCGGGGTCTTTCCTGACCTCTCTAAAGTTACATCCTACTACTGATCCACTAGCTTTATGTTTCAAGACTACATGCTGAGGGGTTGGGGATTTAGCTCAGTGGTAGAGCGCTTGCCTAGCAAGCGCGAGGTCCTGGGT
>BDUI01003118.1:23617-34598 GCA_002335545.1 Apodemus speciosus | reverse complement strand
AGAGGCAGGCGGATTTCTGAGTTCGAGGCCAGCCTGGTCTACAGAGTGAGTTCCAGGACAGCCAGGGCTACACAGAGAAACCCTGTCTCGAAAAACCAGAAAAAAAAAAAAAGCACCCCAACACTGTCAAACTAGGTACAGTTAACAACTCCAGAGACATTAAGATACTTTACTGATAAAGCTTCCTATTATTTACCAGTTCCACTCATTCCTCACCGAGCAGCAACAGACAGCTTCGGTCCTATGAGGTCTTTAGGAATCACCTGATTCTCAGCTGGGAAAAAAGTGGGTTAACTGGCTGTTTCGGGTTACAGAGTTTATGAAGAAGCTATCATGTGAATACAAGTCTGATTCAGTGTTTTTTTTAAAGTCTGATACATCTTCTCTGAAGCAGTAAGAATGAACAGATACAACCACCTCCACCTAAATTGATCAATTTGTGTATGTATATTTAATGAAATACAAAAACCTTTTCCAGGATCAAAATCACCTTGCCTCTATTTTAAAACCAAGTAAGCTTTTATAACTGATTATCAGAAATCTAAGTAGTTCATTTATAATAGCAGCAACGGTTCCAATAATTAGTAAAGTTGCTCAATCATCAAAAGCAGTAGTCTTCCGAATASGGAACTTCAGTAGTAAGAAATTTTAGGAATAACAGTGGGCCCCCTTCCGCTCTCCACCCCCGCCCCCAACAGAGGAAACTAGAATATAGCGCTAGCTGAAGAAATAACAGTTTCACGTGGCTTTAAGAATAAACCCCCCTAATATTCGGAAAAGTCAAGACTTCCTATAAGTAAAGGGATTCCCTTGCTCTTGATCCACAGTGCGCGCGTGCACAGACAACACACACATATAAACCTCTGGAAACCAAACACACCAGAAAAACCTTTTCTTTAGCAAACAGGTGTTAATTTCTATGGGTTTAAGCGAGCACTTTCGGCCCAAAGCGACAGTGCCCCTCGACCTCGCTTGAGAAGGCCACCTTCTCCCCTGCGGAGTCCCGGGCAGCACGCCGCACCGCGGGGTGTCTGCGCGGAGGCCGAGCGGCTCACCGAGAGCCTCGCGGCCGCGCTGACAAAACCCTTGCAGGTCTGCTGCCCTACCACTGCCCGAGGCCGGGCTCGCCCCCCGCCGGCGACCCCTCGGCTACCTTTCCGCCGGAAGAAGGACATGGCGGGGCCCGGGTCGGGGCGGAGGGCGCGGGGGGAGTGTCGCGGGGAGGGTCCGGCTCCCCTCATTCAGCAGCTGGCCGGGACTTCCGGGTCCGCAGGAGCCGCTGCACTAGTCCGAAAACAGCCCCTTCTTCCGGGTGTGGGCGCTGCCGCCTCCTCGGGATGCCCCGGCAGCTACTGCCGCCATGTTATCAACAAGCCACCCGCTTAGAGTTCCGGTCCGTCCGCGCGCGGGGCTTCACGGGAGGCCCCGGCCCCGGCCCCGCCCCCTCCTGCGCACCTCCTCCCGCGGAGCTGGGGCGCGCGCCCGGCCGGCCCACGTGACCCGGCGTCCTCGAGTCCGTGAGCTCTTCCTGCTGGAGGCTCTGGGTGATGGTGTCTCTTTGCTGAGCCTCCTCTTCGGAAAGCCCGGGCCAGTGCAGCCTTTTCGCGGAATCTTGCTAAATGCCGCAGGCTGATTGGCAGCTTTACTCTGCCGGGTCCCCGGGGGCTGCAGGCGAGCCAGCAGGACGAATCGAGGGCAATAATCTGCTCTTATGTAGCTCCTGAAGTTCGTCCCTCAAAGTGACCTCAGGAAGGAAGGAAAAAAAGAGTAGTAGGCTCATTTTCAGATGACGTCCCTACAGATGCTCAAAACAGAAAGAGCCAGCAACCTGAGCCTCGACAGGGGACTGTTTCTAACGATCATTTCGAATGCTATCTTCATATAAATCTTCTGGCTTCCTTAAAGCTTACCCACCTTTAGCGCCCTGGATGGATGGTCACTATAGCTGCAACTACTGTCAAAAGCAAACCAGGAACTCATGATGAACGCAATTGCTGATTTTTATGTTGGATCAGAGAAGTCTTCATGAGACAGAAGGAGAAACAAGTCCAGAAGAGGCAACTTGCCTGATTATTCAGTGTATTAAAACAGAAACTAAATAGAGCCTGGAGTCTTAACCATATTATTAGAGCAAGTTAATAAGTTTGGTAGTTTTGTTTCCAGGCCTGTTTGCTAAAGCATGAAAAACCACCATGGCTAAATTTCTTTATAACATCGTGCACAGATACCATGCTAAACCCTCCAGGTTAGTAACAGTCTTTAAACTTGCTCTTGGCATGGAGGTAACTAGGCACATTCCATTAGCTGAAGTGATAGCTAACTGGAAGTGAAGTCCAGGTTTCAAGGTCAAGCTAGGCAGGAGCCAAAAAGGAGAGCAGGGCTGTGGTTGCCCGACATACGGTAATGGTGGGGAGAGTCACTGGTACAGAGATGTGAGATGATTTGGAAATGAATATTACACTCTGGGCATACCCCACCCTATTCACACCCACTGCCCACCCTCGAACGCCTTTCCTTGCCTAATAGTATTAAGGCAAGCCAGGCGAGGTGTTCTGGTGGCAAAAGCCTTTAATGCACTTTGAAGGCAGAAAGAAGCAAGTGGATCACTGAGTTCCAGGCCAGCTTGATTTACTTAGGGAATTTTAGGCCATGGTAAGACCTTGTCTCAAAAAGATAAAAACAAAACAAGATGCTGAAGTAATGGCTTGGCGATTAGGAGCACAGACAACACTTGCAAAGCATTCACAGTTCGAGCACCTACTCTGTTCTTAGGGAGAATGGGTGGTGCTTATAGTATTCCTTTCCCTTTCCCTTCTGAAGTTCCAATCTGTCACTTGACAGAGACTGTTTTATTTTTGTTAACTGGTTAGCTGATTAGAGCAGAAGGAACAACAGACAGATGAGTGAGAAAAATCCCTTGAATGATTGAAATGTCAGTGGGGTTGAGGGGAGGGCTCTGGTTCCATCAGGATTTCTTGAATCCTTACTCATTCTCACAGACTAAATAAACATAGATCATTGTTGAGGAAGTGTTTCCATTTCCAATTCGATTGATTCTTTGAGTCCCTCCTACCAGAAATTCTGGAGTTGCTTTTATTCTCTGTAAGAAATAGATCATTACAGTCCATTTACAGATAAGGAGAAGGCAATAGGCCCCTAGCTGGCAGCTGGTTGCTGACTTGTCACGGAACTCTAAAAAAGTTACAGGTAGTCTGTTCATGGTCAGAAGGGGGGCAGGGGTGCTCTCTCAAGCCCCAAGCTGTTCATTAGATAAGGCTTTGTGTCCTAAACCAATAACATGGGAAATTTGGAAAGGGGGTAAGTCCCAGCCAGTGGAGACAAGGATAGGAATTAGAGGGAACTTAAAATCTCTTCAGATTGTGGGAACCTTAAAAATCACTGCCTTGTACCAAAGCATTGCACCACCAATTTTTACCTTTTCTTTTTGCTGGCATCTCTTTCTGCAGAATTGTATTTTTAAAAACTGCTTCATTTTGTTAGTTCTTTGAATAAATTATATTATTTCCACTATCTCTCAGACAGCTAGACATAGCAGTCAGCTAATCATAATCATTATTTACTAAGAACTTGTAATGTGCTCTCTACATTCCTAGCACTTTACAGTTAAGACTTCAAGTAATTCTTCACACATAAAACTTCACCACCACCCCACAGGAGACGCTGCCATCATTATGTCTTGTTTATTGAGGATGTTCTGGGCTTCTTTGTAATGACCTAGRATCTCAACAGTAATAAGAGATAGAGAAAGGAAGGAAGGAAGGAAGGTTGTTGGTGAAGCTGTGACTCCCTCTTCAGGAAGTCTTGCTGTAGTTATAACCACTCTGGACAACTTTGTACCTGCTTTGGAAGGCCCCACTTTGGGCAAGATATGCTCAGAACTGTAGAACGCAAAAGCAGTAGATGAGGACACACACACACAGAGGCATGTGTACCCCAACATACAGGTCCATTTACAAGTGACCAAACAAATCAGTTAAAAATAAAGTTAAAGTCAGGCAGTGGTGACATATGTCTTTAATCCCAGCACTGGGGAGGCAGAGGCAGGCGAATTTCTGTGTTCGAAGCCAGCCTGGTCTACAGAGTGAGTTCTGGGACAGCCAAGACTATACAGAAAAACCCTGTCTCAAAACAAACAAACAAACAAAAAAAAAAAACAAAAAACCTAACTAACTAACTAAATAAATAAATAAAGTTAAAACTCAAAGGTTGGATAAGTCCCAAGATATTTCTGTTATCACTTGCCCTGTTGTGTCACACGACAGTTATGCACTCTTGCTTCTGAACACATAAAACATGATGCACTTAGGAATCCCAGTACTTTCCCACCAAGAACACCAATAAATGATGCCTGAAACCCCTTAGGTCAGAATGAAGACTACTGCATATTATGAGTTGCAGTGTTCCTTATTGTACTTCCCAAGTTTTCTGGTGCTACAGAAACACAATGTTTTCACGGCGGAAAACAAAATGTTCAATATTTCCTACCACCATGCCACAGAATGGTAATATCAAAATGGTGTATCTTTGGATTGTATTGTGTTAGAACATTTGATTTTCTAGCTTGAGTTTCATTAAAAAAAAAAAAAAAGAAGAAGTCGTTAAACTTTGCTTGTGATAAAGCCAGAGAGATTCTCAAAATTTCTGAAATGGCCCCAAACACACTGTGTTGTACTATGCATTTAGGCAACACAGCAGTTTCAAAAGTAACAATTACAAAATCAAAATATCATTCAATTCTGACAGGCATTGATGATGCTTTTTGTCTTACAGTATTAAATATTTAGCCGAGATTTAATTCTTTGTGTAAAGATAAACAAGCACACCGGTCCTGTGTGTGCCAATGTGCTTTCATTTTAAATAAATGGCAAAACTCTACTTCTGTCAAATAATTGTTTTCAAATAGATTTCTCTATGATTTGTTATCAGTAAGTGTTTTATATGCTTATTTTATATTCCTATGTACTTAGGATTGTGCAAACTTTCTTGGGCAAAAACGTTTCTTGATAAAGTATGATTGTCCATTTGATTGGACCAGGCAATGGCCAGGGGATTAGTAGAACACACCTCAGCGCATGTCTGTGAGAGTGCTTCCAGAGGCACAGTATGACAGCTTTGACTTAACAGGTTAATCCCTGGATGGATTTATCATTTTATGGATTTCTTTTAGTGGCAGTAAAAGGGGGGAGATAGGTGTCAGAGGAGGTAGGTCCTGACTTTGGGGCTGTGTCAGGCCTGGCTTCCTATATGCTCATGTTTGCTGCCTCTTTGCCATTGAGGAAGCTCTCCCACACAGTTGATGTTCTGTGYAAGGGCTTGAGGCAAAGAAAACATGAAAACACAAGGTAAAAAAGAAAACAAAGAAACCCTTCTCCCTTAATTTGTTCCCTTCAATACTTTGGTTACYGTGACACTGAAGTGGCTACACATCTACCTGATAGCATGTCTGCTCATGTCAACATACTTAGAATACTTGACATTGTTCACTGAACCTAATTAATATGATCCCATAATACAAAGCACCAATTCGATGTTCTTAAAAATGCCTAACCAAGACTTCTTCAGACCTGCATTCTGAAGTTCTATATGGTAGCTGGTTGGGGTCCAGGAGTCACCCCACAAACCACATGAATACCGATCTAAGTTAAACAGGGATAGTTTACTGAGTGCACACCCCAAGATTGATCTACCAGGGCAACAGCTCAATTTGTGCACTGGACATCTGTCAGGGCCAGCTTATGAAGGTTAAAACCACAAAAACCACAATATGCAGGTGCTGGAAGTGCTGCCTGGTGGTCAGCCCTGACTCTGGCCATTTTAGACATGATAGTTCATATTGACCTTTAATTTGATGGGTCCTACATGAAGCTTATAATTGTGGAATTTCTTAAGATTGACAAACCTTATAACATATATAATACAACAGGGTATGTGATCAACATTGATTCTGCTGTGAGTCAAGTTATTTTTCTGTGTCAGTGGCTGGCAGGGATATTACAGCAACAATACGAAACAGCTGGTGGGCATGGAACAAAATGGTTACAGCTATGCTCGAAGGGCAGACCTCAACAGCCACTAGCCACATGTAGCTACTCAGCACTTGCAGTATGGATGTAGTTCAGATAGCTGTAAGTATAAAATACAAAATGTCTTTCTGTACACTCCAAACAGACAGCAGTTGCCTCTGACTCATCATTGCTTCTGTAAGTAACCCCTGGCCCATAGTCCTGTAAGCAATCCCAATAAACTCATTGGTTCACCACGTAATGATATTACTTTGATTTCCTAATTGGGCTAGACTCAGCAGAACATCAGTAGATGTTTACATCTCCCCAGGAAGTGACATGTAACAAGTACCTATGTCTCCTTGTCTTCAGTCTTTCTTTAGCATCTACTCTGCATGGAAGTGTCAGAGAGCTAATAACAACCATAAGACTTGAGATGAAAAAAATTAAAAGTAAAAAAATTATTGCATTCGTATTTTCATATTGATCACAATGTCTGCTCCAAGTATTGATTCCTGAAGTTGAGTTAGGCATCCAGAGGGCATACATCTTCACTCTAGGCATAGGAGCATGTGAGGTCATACAGTTGCAAGCATCTGGCCAGCCTTGCTTTCCCACACCCTTTATGAAAGATGCTTGGAATCAGAAGTATTTTGGAGTTTGGATTTTTTTTAATATTTATACCTATTGTGGTGGCGTTGTAGGATATTTGATCATATTGTAAACCACGGGATTCTGAACCTGTTTCTTGTTATGGTGTAGCTCAGCCCTAGCACATACACAAAAGCTTTCTGTAAACAAGAGCTAAATCATGTCAAAGATAGGTCAAGAATCAGAGTAAGCAACCAGTTGGCAGGGAGTGAACATAAGGAAACCCAGAAAGGGAAAGGAAGGTTTTTGAGTTGAAGGGTATTTAAGGCAGCATGGAGAAGGAGGAGGAAGAGGAGNGGAAGAGGAGAAGGAGGAAGAGGAGAAGGAGGAAGAGGAGGAGGAGGGAGAGGAGGGGGAGGGAGAGGAGGGGGAGGGAGAGGAGGGGGAGGGAGAGAGGGAGAGGGAGAAAGAGGGAAAGGGAAAGGGGAAGGAACTTTGTCCTTCCTGGACTACAGTGGAGTGGGAAGGTCATCTAGGTGCTTTCTCTGTCTCTCTGAGCCAGCAGACTTTTACCACAGCATCTGGCTTCTGAGTCATCATTTGGTAAATTGAACATTTGGGATTTTGTTTTTTAAACATTGTGGCATTCCAACTTATGGCATGGCCCCATGGGAGAGAAATTACTCCAGCTGCAGACAAACTGAGACATGATCAGATTTGGTAAGTCACCTGGGAAGTCCTTTAGGAAAGAGCTAAGGATAGAAGCACCGTAACAGAAAATGGTTTTCATTCACCCTATGTGAAGCAGATATTAAATTCAGGGGCAACTCAGAACAGAAATATCCCCCAAGACAGGAAAGATTTGGCAACACCAATATCAGAAGCTGGTCCTCAGTTAACATGGCAAACGTGGTGGAAAGGAGAAGCCAGGCCATAGAACAGGAAATCAGGCCAGAGGCATTGATGTTTCCCCAAGATCAGTTGTCAGGTGAAGATCAATATGCTGAATTACAAAGGCAGCTTGAATTTGATGACCACGCTTTGGTGATATGTTGTTGAGCAGCTGTAAATGCTTGGAATAGGTTGAAGGATCAGGAAAGAGGTCTGCATCATTTACTAAACGTATACAAGCCCCCAAAAAGTCTTCAATAATTGTTTTGCAAATATTGACTTCAACTGTAAATAGATAGCATCAGATTCAGAAATCAGAAAAATACTGGCTGAATCTTTGACTTTTTTGCAAATGGTATTTCATAATGCAAAAGGGTGATTAGACTTTTAAAGGCAAGATCACTACCAGTAGAGGAATGGATTAGAGATATGGCTGATTTGGGCTCTCACCTTTATGATGCTAATCTGATAGAAGTAATTTCTAAAAATCTTAACAAAAATCAACATGGCACATGTTTTAATTGTAGTAAACAAGGTCACTTGAAAAAGGATTGTAGGTAAGGTATTCCTAGAAATGATGATTTTGTTCTGGAAATAATCCAAAAAGAAGGCCTCAGACTTCTGAAGTATGCAGACGATGTGACATAGGCAGGCACTGGACAAATGAATGCAGATCAAATAAAAAGGGAGACATGGAAATAATATAGGAATAACAGAAAAAAGGGTAGATTATTGAATCTACTCTTACAGATTTTTATTTGATGCAAGATTAAGGTTATATTTGATTATACTGGTATAGATTTTTGTATATTGATACAAAATTAAGGTTATATTTTGGTTACAACATACTCCTTTTAAGATACTGTATCTATACAATTCTTAAAAGTGCAATGTGAAGTTCTAGTCCTTTTGAACTGGACTATTGTTTAGGATGATTAAGAAATCCAATTTAAAAGTCAATCAAACTTGTGGTTTTGTTAGGTACTAGTTTTGTTAATCACAGATTTTTTTCTAAGTTAATCAGATAGTAAATAGCTAGAGACAAGCAACATTTGCCTATTCAAATATACCGAGATAGATGGTTTTCAGAAACATCAGCAATCTATAGAATATGGCATTTAAAGATATTTTATTAATTTAAGACTTTTTTCACAATGAGACAAGTCTGTTTCATGCAGCACCGCCATTCTACTTCGAAGAAGATGATGAGCATCGAAGAATCTCCTTCTGGAGTTTGCTTTAAATATGGCAAGCTGCCAATGGGCAAGAAAGTGCTCTTGCTTTGACTGCTGACAGTGTGCTGTCCAAACTGTGAAAAAGCAGGACACGAAGAAAGTCCGTTGCGGAACACTGCCAGGACAAAGCAGAGAAGACCTTCATGATTCCTGTTACACAGAAAAATCTGCCAGATATTCTGGGCCAGAAGGCCAAAGAGATGGAAGCTCCAACATTGTAGAGGAACCTTGAGCGACTGTCCAGGAGGCCAGCAGACTCTGTCATTTCTGTAGTTTTGGAACCTGCTTGCTCTGCAATTCCTGTTTATTCTGGTAATATTTATTATTCTCAGCTCTGATCTGGATGAAGACCAGTTATAGTTTCACAGTTCGGATACGTTGTTTAGGATTTAAGAAAATGTTTTAAGGTCTAAAAAGATGGTTTTAGGTTGATAAATACAAGTTATGATAGAGAGTGACATAAGCACAGAACTTTGGACTTACTCAGTTAGGGCAGATAGTAGAGTACTTCTCCAAGTTTGCCAAATACAAATGGACTGGACATTGTGAATGTAATTCTTACCAGATAGTATATAGTTTACTGATGTTAGCGAAAGAAACTTTTATTTTAAAAGGGGGGAAATGTTGCAGGATATTTGATCACATTGTGAACCCTGAAACTGGAAAATCCTGTTTCTTGTGGTGTGGCTCAGTCCTAGCACACACCTTTAACCCAAGAGCTTTCTGTAAACAAGAGCTGACTAGCAAGCAACCAGTTGATGGGGAGCGAACATAAGAAAACCCAGGAAAGAGGAAGGAGGGTTTCTGAGTTGAAAGGTATTTAGGGCAGTATGGAGCAGGAGCTTTTTCCTTCTGGGCTGTCAGTGGAGTGGGAAGGTCAGCTGGGTGCTTTCTCTGCCTCTCTGAGCCAGCAGGCTTTCACCTCAGTGTCTGGCTCCTCAGACTTCATTTGGYAAACTGAACATTTGGGATTTTGTTCTTAAGAACATCATAATAGTTTCAATGAGATGGCCCCCACAGTCTCAGGCATTTGAAAACTTGGTCCCTAACTGATAGTTGGACAGTTTAGAGAAATGATTCATGTGAGATAGTTACTGACCGTGTTATTTAATTAAAAGTTCTGCTGAGTCCTTTTTATTCGTAGACCAAGAGGTGGGGCTCATGCCTCTGAAAAGTCTCTTGGTGCCCAAGCTTAAGGATATAGGGTTTTAAAAGTCAGAACTACAATTACATCAGTGCTTGAGATAATAGTGGTGATGGGGTGGATGTACATTAGAGAGGGATGCAGAGTTGCCTAGTAGCATCTGCTTCCTTTGCCAGCTTCAATGGCATCTTCAAGACACTGCATAATATATCTGGACTATGGTCACGGTCATGGACAGACCTCGATGTGCTGCTAATGCAGAGGCGGATGCTGGAGGAGTGGAAGGCTGAGAAGTGACCACGCAGACAAAGCTTGGAGAGGCTGTTCTTACCTTAGTCATTAGGAGGTATGGCTTTGTTGGAAGAAGTATGTCCCCGAAGGTAGTCTTTGAGAGTTTAAAGACCCAAGCCATTTTGAGTCCACTCTCTCTGATTTCTGGTTATTAGTTAAGATATAAGCTACCAGCTTGCTGCTCCAAGTGCCATGTCTGCCGTTTTTCCACCATGACAGACTCTTATCCCTCTGGAACTATAAGCCAAAGTAAACTCTTCCTTCTACAGTTTGCCTTGTTTATGGTGTTTTATCATAGCGATAGAAAACTAATACACACATATATAGTGAGACATCTTGAGAATGGAACCCAACTCTAAACATGAAATTTGTTTATGCTTCTTATAACCTTATACACAGAACCTAAGGCCCATTGTAATGAGAATTCTGGAAAAAACAGAATTATTATAAGAATGTGCTTTCATTTTAATCCCAGGTGTAGGAATGTGAGGCTGCTTTGGACTGTCCACAGCGGCTGACTATTGGCTCATGCTCTAGCAGAGGTATGGTTTTGCCAGCTGCAGATGCTTTCTGTGATTGTGTGATGTTTGAAATTCTGGGAACTTTTCAGAGGGTACATAAATGCTAGGCTACACAGAGAAACCCTGTCTCAAAAACAAAGCCAGGCGGTGGTGGTGCACGCCTTTAATCCCAGCACTTGGGAGGCAGAGGCAGGCGAATTTCTGAGTTCGAGGCCAGCCTGGTCTACAGAGTGAGTTCCAGGACAGCCAGGGCTACACAGAGAAACCCTGTCTCGAAAAACCAAA
>BDUI01003114.1:78693-106208 GCA_002335545.1 Apodemus speciosus | reverse complement strand
TTGAAGATTTACATGGAAAATATTTCTGATAAAATTGAAGAAATATATAGAAAACATGTTAGAATTAAAGATTGTCATGGAAATTATATAGATAAAATGATAGGCATAATGATAATTCTGAGTTGATTGAAGGTGGAATTATAAACATTTTCAGATAATATTGAAGATTTACATGGAAAATATTTGTGGTAACATTCAAAAAATAAATAGACGAACACGTTAAAATTGACTATTTCATGGAAAATTTTACATAAAGAATGGTTGATGTAAAAACTCTTTCTAAATTAATTGAAGGTAGAATTAGAAAAATCTGTGCTAAAATCAAAGATTTACATTGAAAACATTTCTGATAAAATAGAGGAAGTGTATAGAAAGACATTAAAATTGAAGATTATCGTGAAAAATAATGCAGATAAAATGGTAGACATAAAAGAAATTACTAAATTAATTAACAGGGGAATTGCAAACATTTTTTGATAAAATTGAAGATTTACATGAGAAATATTTCATTAGTCTATGTCTTTTTATTGGACTCAACACCCCATTTTTTGAAGATATTTACTGGGCCTTTAAGATGTAAATCCTCGCTCTCTTCTATACCTATAATCCTTAGGTTTGGTCTTCTCATTGTGTCCTGGAGTTCTTGGTTGTTTTGAGTTACCAGCTTTATGTATTTTGCATTTTCTTTAATGGTTGAGTCAATGTTTTCTATGGTATCTTGAGCACCTGAAGTTCTTTCTTCTATCTCTTGTATTCTGTTGTTAATGCTTGCATCTATGACTCCTGGATTCTTTCTAAGGTTTTCTATCTTTAGAGATGTCTCACTTTGTGATTTTTTTTTTTATTGTTTCTACTTCCACTTTTAGATCCTGGGTGGTTTTGTTCAGTTCCTTCACTTGATTGTTTGTGTTTTCCTGTAATTCTTTAAGGGATGTTTGTGTTTCTTTTTTAAGAGCTTCTGCCTGTTGACCCATGATCTCCTGCATTTCTTTAAGGGATTTTTGTGTTTCCTTTTTAAGGGTTTTTACCTGTTGATTGATGTTCTCTTATATTTCTTTAAGGGAGTTACTTAAGTCTTTCTTGAAGCCCTCTATCAACATCATGAGATACAATTTTAAATCCAACTCTTGCTTTTCCGGTGTGTTGGGGTATCTGGGACTTGCTGTGGTGGGAGAACTGGGTTCTGATGTTGCCATGTGGCCTTGGTTTCTGTTGGTAGGGTTCTTGTGCTTGCCTTTCACCATCTGGTGCTAGTTCGTTTTGTTGTCTCTGGCTGGAGTTTGTTCCTCCTGTGGGCTTATAAGCCTGTGTCCTTACTCCTCTGTGTTAAAAAGTGAAAGCGCTGCTGGGAGATCACTCTCTCCTGGAGGGCTTTGCACAGAAGGCTGTGGAGTTTCCCAGGTCCCTGGTGCTGTTTCTTCTCTTTTTAAAACACACATTTTCAAATATATCAACCTTCCTAAGGTTTTGTGTGTGTGTGTGTGTGTGTGTGTGTGTGTGTGTGTGTGTTAAGATGTTGAGAGTGTAGGCATCATCAGGCATTATCCAGGACCACCATCTTTATTACAGCCCCGGCTGCTTCTCACCTGCACTATGGCAGTAGCCCTCTCGTCTTTCTCCTCTCCATTAAAGTTTCTTCTTAAGACAGTCTATACTTCCATTGGAATTGCAACCCATTACAGAATAGTCTATACTGCAGCTCTTTTACTTTAAGCTTTCCTATATGGTTTCTGATGTCATATGGAATTAAACTCAAATTCTTGTCACCACTCTTGGCTTAGTGTCCCATTGTTTTCTTAACAGTCACCCTGTTCTCTGACTGATTCCTTGAACACAACAGCCATGTCCTTTAGAACATCTGCACAGAATATTCTAGGGTGCTTCTACATGTCACTCCAATCCGTGCCTCCTCTTCTATTTACACTTATGAATAAGGACTCCTGGAGAGATTTTACTTCTATATCCTGCGTTTGCATTTCTATTGTTTCCTAATTTACCAGTCATTCTGTCTTGTCTCCCTTCAGGAACTACTTTACTCAGGCCACTCTTCATTTTCTTTTAAAATCCATAGTTGTTTGGGATTTTAGGCTCTCCAGGCTTAGCTGCCATGTTCTTGGACTCATGGAAAACCTTCTGGTGTTCAGAGGTCCTTTTTTTTTTTTTTAAAAAAATAGATTTATTTATATTTTATTATATATGTTTGTGTGTGTGTGCTTGATGTCCACAGAGGACAGAAGAAGGCATTAGCTGTAGCTATCTTCAGGCACACCAGAAGAGGGCTACAGGAGTTTGTGAACTGCTATATAGAAGATGAGAACCAAATCCAGATCCTGGGCAAGGGCAGCAAGTACTTTTAAGTGCTGAGTCATCTTTCCAGACCTGCCATCAGTGTTTTTTTCCTATATTCTTTGTTTACATTCCAAACGCTTTCCCCTTTCCCAGTTCCCCCCTCACCATATGTCCCCTAAGTCCTCTTCCCTCTGCTCTTTCCCCAATCACCCCCCCCATTTCTTTGTTCTGGTACTCCCCTACAATACTGGATCAAGTCTTTTCAGGACAGGGCCCTCTCCTTTTCTTCTTGGGAATCATATGATTTGCTAATTGTGTCTTGAGTATTCAGAGCTTCTGGGATAATTAATATCCACTTATTAGTGATTGCATTTCATGTGTATTCTTTTGTGATTGGGTTAGCTCACTTAGGATGATATTTTCCAGTTCCAACCATTTACCTACAAATTTCGTGAATTCATTGTTTTTAATTGCTGAGTAGTATTCCATTGTGTAAATATACTACATTTTCTGTACATTCCTCCATTGAGGGACATCTGGGTTCTTTCCAGCTTCTGGCTATTATGAATAAGGCTGCTATGAACATAGTGGAGCATGTGTCTTTGTTGCATGCAGGGGAATCCTCGGGGTATATTCCCAGGAGAGGTATGATAGGGTCCTCAGAGACCCTTCTAAACTTCAAACTTCAAGAAGCAATCAAAGGTCTTTCTGCTAAAATGCATTGTGATAAGTCACACACATGTGCGTGTACACTCACAGAGAGATGTACTCATACACACACATATATACACGCAACCACATATACTAAACACATGCTACACATGCACTTGTGCATACTTCCATGCATGTGCACACACACACACACACACACACACACACCAATTTGGATGCCAAATCTCACTAGTTAGAATATATTACCTATCTAAAGCAAATATGAGATATATCCTGATGTGTCATTTATCTAAGAATTATATAATTTAGTTCAATGTACCTTATTCTTAATACATATATAGAGGTGTGAGCGTCTTCTTAAAGATCCATTTTATGTCTAGATTATCTGTAATGCATGGGTCCGTTTGTGGGTATGTACATGTGAGTGAAAATGTCCTTGGAGGCCAGAAGAGGATGGCAGATGCCCTGCAGTTTGAGTTACTGGTGGTCATTAGCAACACAGCATCCATGGTTTCTGAGAATCTTGGGTTCTCTGGAAGGGCAGAGGGTGCTCTTAGCTGCTGGGCCGACTCTCCAACTCCTGGAGTGTTACTACAGCTTTATGCTTTATATTATAATAGATGCCTACCTGGTGTAAACAACACTGTTATTATTCTCCTTTAGAAAGAAGAATGAGTGCAGAACAATCTACTTGGCTTACATCAGGAAACCACTTCTGAGTATTTCATTGAAGTTTCATAAGAAGAAACAACCATGACATTTCCTGATCCCAGCTCGATGGTTAAGAATGAAAGTCCAATCTTGTTGAGAAGTTGGTTTACGCTAGAATTGTTGAGGAATACCCAATAGAGTTTAATAAACTCTTGGCAAGGTATGAAGAGTCATCAGAGTAAAAAGATAAAATTTCTTTGGTGAAGTTTTCATAAGGCAACTATAGGTTGTCATATATTATGGATGCACCATGGCATTCTTTTAATTAAAGAAAAACATAACTATGGGTTCTTTTACAAATATTTGTTTATCCCCAACTGACTGGCATGGAGGGATAACCCCAAAATCAGTACAGGGACTCATTGAAGAATGAAGCGCTTAAGGTTTACACAGAGCAGCTTCGTGCTACAGCAGTCACATTCCAAAGTGATTTTTCTGCAATCAGAATTTCATTCATTACCCAATTTTCATGCAACTCCCCTGGCATTTGAAATATGTTTCAAGGTAGACTCCCCAAGGGCTTGTCCCCTCCCGTGATAACTGATCTGCAGTGTCCAAAGATAGATCTAAATATCTGTGGTGCAAATTACTTGAGGCTTGCGGAGCATGATTCTCTGTCATCTTCATCACACTTCACACCTACAGAACTGATAACAGATTAATATCGAGGCTGAAAATATTTCATCAGCGTCTCGAGCTAAGGCACCTCACATTATTTTATCTGGAGGCACTGATAAAATTAGGAGGGGGGGGCAGAAAAAATATATTATTTACACTCAGAGCAGAGTTATGTATATCTATAAAAAGAGAATTTCTTTTAGCATTATGAGAAATTCAACAACGCCAGTCCTGGCAAAGTTCTCTGCTCCGATTATGTACACACTTTTATTCAATCATTGTATCGCTCCTTGTCTGACATTTGGTCAATAGTGCAATCTACCACCGATCAGAATAAAACAGCCACCCCAGAGCACCTTGGAATTTCATTAGTTTCCTTTCAATGCAGTCCTCGTAAGTAGGTGTTTATTTGGAAACACAAATTTAAAGTTCAATTTGGTTCCCTGTCAATATTCGTAAAAAGTCAAGGATCTTGGACTTACTGTATGCCTGATGTTTTTTCTTTTTTGGTTTATTTACTTGGAAGAAGAAAAAAAGTCAAGGGAGGAGTAGTAAGGCTTAGGGGGAAATAATTTAAGATGATAAAAATTTAGGAAAGGACAGGAGGTGAATTTCGATGACATGGAAAAGTTATTTCTTCAATATTCTGGGTAATACATTTAAAACTGGAAACCCCTTAGAAACATCTTTTACACATCTGCTCAATGTCTACAGTAGTGGAAGGCATTGAAAGTAAAGACAGGTCATAAGTTGGTTGCATCAAAGTTTAATGTCCTCACCTGTGAGAGAAAGTACAATGTAGGGTTCAAGAAATGAATATATTTTGTCCCAACTCGGTGTAAATATTTGCCACATTTCACATAACTATTTTATTTTTTCTTTATATGTTATTTTCTTATTTATCTATTTGGCATTCAAAGATTATTTTGTACAAATATCATTATATGTTTTTTCAGAATGATTTTAAAAGATTTATATGTTCATTGAAGAGTTACTTGTTCTATTTCACGTACCCGAATGTTTATCTGCATGTACGTATCTTCACCTCCTGCATGCATTGCCTTCTAGAGGAGTTGGATTCCTGAAATTTGCATTACAAATGGTTGTGGGTAATCATGGTGGTGCCGAATCTAGGTCATCTGCAATAGCAATAAGCAGTCTTAACCACTGATCCACCTCTCTAGGATCCAGAATAGTTTTAATTTTATTTATTATAGGAATAAATTGATACAGCCCTAACTAATAGACAAGAAATGATGTTTTCATTTATTAACTAGAAAATTCATGTATTCTAAGTTAATTTTGACATCATAGTTTAGCCTACTGTGTTGAAAGAAAATGATCAGGCCATTATTGGCCTGCCATGTGCAGTCCTAACATTTGGTTTCAGATTAAAAGAAATCTCATAAACTCATAAAAAGAACCAAGAGACCTGGTTTAGTCATAGACCCGACAGTTGAGTTTAATTCAGTCTAGTTTATTTGCTCTTAAGATGACCCATCTTATTGCACCATTGAAGCACACACTGAATTACTCTTCCTACATCAAAGCACACGTTGAACACCTTCCTCTACTGGAGCACATGGTGAACCTCCTTTCCCCCATTTGCATTTGCTCCTCGTGCCCTTTATCATTTCTTAGAAGCTTTAAACCCAATTTAAAAAATTACTGTGTAAAACAATACCTGAAACATTAAACCTCTGTACATCCTTTAAAATCAGTCTGCAGTAAAACCTGACAAACATTATTTGACACTTTGCTCTCAACACAATAATGACATGGGGGTACTGTAATTGGAGAGACACTTTCATTATGTTTTAAGTTTTTGATTTTATATGTACACATGTTTTGCCTGCATGCATGTCTGTGCACTGTGTTTCTGGCCTGCAGAAGCCAGGGCGGGGCATGGTTTTGGTATAACTGGGGTTACAGATGGTTAAGAGCTGCGATGTGGGTGCTAGCAATAGAACTAGCATCCTCTGCAAGAGCAACCAGTGCTCTTAAGCACTGAGCCCTTTCTCTAGCTCATGGATTCTATTTTTAATAGTTTGTAAATAATGTGAAATACATTAGAACGTTGTAATGATAATCACTGAAGTACTAATATATATTCCTTAATATTGCTTTTGGGATTTATATTTTATATGAAGTTTTACTTTTTACAATGTTTTTATTCATCAGAAGTAATTACAATGCTAATTAGTATTTATTGTGCCCTTACTGTTTTCTTGATACTATTTATTCTAAGTCATTTATGCATATTAGTTCATTTAATTCTCATAACAAATTTTATGAGGAAGGTGCTATTATTCTTAGTCCTGCATTAGTGAACAGAAGAATAGCACAGGCAGATCCTCAAGGCAGAACAGACTGTGCATGCAAATGTTAGTGTTTGCACGTGTGTGTGATCTGTATGTAGTGTAGCGTGTGTGTGTGTGTGTGTGTGTGTGTGTGTGTGTGCAGGTCATCTGTTGATGTTAGCTGTCTTCCTTGATCCTCTCCATTTTATTTACTGAGGCGAGGTCTTGCTCTGAACCTGCAGGTAGTCTAGCTAGCCAGCTGATCCCAGGGATGCCCCTGTTTCTGCCTTCTGAGTGCAGCCCACTGTACCCTTATTAAATTTTTGAAGCATTATTCATCTGAAATAAGAATAGTGCAACTAATATAATGGCTGACTGTCGGATTTGCATGAGGAATACACTTCTGTCAACATCTGAATGAAACAGAGTCGCAAATGAGAAGTTTATGAAAATTGAAACTCAGAATTACATTTGCTACCCTGGAGCTGCAGTCCATTGGCTACTAAGTGATGTTCAATAATATATAGAAACATCATCTGTTTCTCTTGCTTTCTTTACCTTTGAAATGGCTTCATAAACCTTCGCAAGTGTTTGGCCAAGCTGTGAATCAAGGACCCTCATCTACACCCATAGCAGGAGATACAGGTACCTCAGTGGTTAAATAAATATTTCAACTTCAGGAACAAGGAGACTGTCTTGAATTAGACATCACATTCTAACATAATATGATAGAACACTTCTCAAAGAATTGAGGTTCGGATCAAAGAAACATCTCTCTGTCCTGGCAATTGGTTTAAACTTGTAAGGACCAAGACGAGAAAGGAGTGTGAGGTCGTATGATGGTGACATGAGGAAGGAATGCCTTAGAAGCTGTCACATGGCCTAGAAGTGGAAAGGAAGAGATGACCTGGGTGCTGTGACACAGCAGACTCTCTGTGTCCATGTATTGCTCTGCTTATCAGGTGGCCGGCACTCTGACCTCCCCTCTCATGTGAGTTGTCATCAGCATAAGAGGGGTCATCAGAAGCACAATGCATTCAATGGGTTCCCACATGTCTCAATCACTATTTATGACCTCATTGAATTTCATGTAATCCACACAACTCTCTCTGGCATGGCACTTCTGTGTCCCCTAGGGTATAAGTGCTCAGAGGGTGAGAAAGGGGTGGGCAATCCCACAGCTCCTCTCATGATCAGTGGAAAGTGAGGGGCATTGCTTGGAAATGTGGGTACAGGACAACTGTGTTGACTCTTGACACTTCCATTCAACTTGGTCCTGGAAATCCTAGCTAACACAGTTTAACAACAAAACCAAAACGGAATATTTCAAAAGTACAAATTGGAAAGAAGAAATAAAATTATCTATCTCTCTGTCTGTCTGTTTGTCTATCTATCTATCTATCTATCTATCTATCTATCTATCTATCTATCTTTTCACATTCTCTAGAATATCAGAATTTTCATATGCAAAATCTTAAAGACTCAAGCAAAAACCCATGGAAACCAATGAACTCAGTAAAGCTGTGCAATACAAAAATCAGCATATAAAAGCATCAGTAGTCTAGATAAGGTGTGGTGATGCCTGCTGTACTTCTAAGACACTAAGGCAAGAGGATGGTGAGCAAGCTCAGGGTCAGCCTGGAATATACAGCAAGTCCTAGTCTCAAACATGTAGGAATTAAGGAACAGCAGAAACCTCTACACAATCAAAGAATAACAATGATGTCTCTATACAATCTAAAAATATCTACAAAGGAATTAAGAAAATAATCTCATTGGCAGTAGCATAGAGAGTAAATATTTAATTATAGATTTAACTATACCAGTAAAAGATTGTGGAGTGAAATTCGAAAATTATCAAAAGGGATTAAGGATCCCAAAAAAGTGGGAATGTATTCCTTACTCGTGGATTGTAGGAATTAATATTGTTGAAAATGTCCAATTGCCTGAAACGATTTACATATGTAATATAATATCTATTAAAATTATTTAAAAATAGAGGAAACATATTAGAAAACACTTTAGAATACAGAATTTCAAAAGACACCTCAAATAGCTAAAGCTCTTTTGAATAACTGTAACTGAGACCATCATACTTCTTGTTTTCAAAATATATCATAAAACTACTATAACCTGAACAGTATTATATGAAAGCAAAGAAATGGACCAACAGAAAAAAATATTTAGCCCAGAAATATATCCAAGCATTTTGGGTCAATTCATCTTCAATATGGGTACCAAGGACACACATGGGAAATGGTCTTGGGGTAACTGGACATTCACATACAAAACAGTGAATTGTAAGTATTTCTCAAGCTATATACAAGAATAAACTAAAGTCGGAGTAAAGATTTCCAATTAAGATCCAAAATTATGGAATTAATAAATAACAAACCCAAATTATGAAATTAATAAATAATAAAAAGAAGAGTATATTTCATAGAATTGGTCTGAGCACTTCTTCTTCTTCTTCTTCTTATTATTATTATTATTATCATTATTATTATTAATTTATTTATTTTTTTGGGAGTAGGAGTCCACCTACTGAAAGCGAGAAATCACTGTGAACCACAGACCTGGTAGGGGGATGTATGCAAATACTTAGGATCATGGTGCAGCTCACTGGCAACATAGCAATAATCTGATGCACTCATGTGGCAAAGATCTTAACAAGTTTATAAGAACCTTTTACTCATTCTGCACAACAGTCAACCAACCTGAGCCTCATAGAACTTTTAGTAGATCATGAATACATGGCGATTTTTCAAGTAAGAACATGTTAACTTATAAGTCAAAACACTTTGCTGTGTCACATTAATGTATTTTTGTTATACCAATGGAGTGCAGTGTACCATTCTGCTTTATGGAAGGGACTTTCAAAGCCAAATGTGTATGGGCAAATAGAAGGCACAGCACAATAACATTTCTGGAGAGTTAGGACTCACAGTGAAAACCACTTAGTTGGGAATAAATAAAAAGGCCTGTCTAGGGCAACGGATGCCAATATTCCGTTTATCCATCAGCAGACACTCACAAGCACGGCACACTGAGGAGCACACATAGAGCAGTGTGGCGTAAATTCTAAGTTTTAATTGAATAGTTGTTTGCCACCTATCGCCATCAGCAGGACTGTGCTAAATATTTCACCCATGTTGTACTGACAAGAAATGCACTATCTAGTCAAGCTTCTGAACACACATCCTCCTTCTCACTTTCAAGCGTTAATTTAAGGGGTTAAATCAAAAGCAATAATGAGATATTAGCTTTTGTAATTCATTTTCTTATATTACATACAGCTTTAGATTAGGGATTTAGAAGTGGGTCAGAGGTTGAGATCCCTCTGAACTTCCAGAGAACAGGAGTTTGGTTTTCAGCACCATTGTAGGTGGCTCTAAGCCACATATACCTCCAGATCTGGGCACCCTGACACCCTCTTCTGTCCTCTCCAAACATCTGCACTCACATGCACAGACACACAGACATAGGCACACATTTACATTTACACATTAAGTAAATCTTTAAAAAAAAAAAGAAACAGATTTATACGGTTTTTGAAACAGCAAAGTAAAATTACACAAGAACAATTCTTACTGTAATTACAAGACATCAAAGAATGTGGAGTTCATCAGAGATTACTAAATACAAAATTAAATGACTTTTTTTTCAGAGTCTCTCTCCATATCTACCATATGAATCTCAGGCCTCTATATGTGAATATATATTTACATATATATGGTGAATATATGGTGAATATGAGGGGAAATCTATGTCTGATGGCCTTGTTGGACATCAAAGGGAGGAGAGGCCCTTGGTCCTGAGAAGGCTTGATGTCCCAGTATAGGGAAATGCCAGGACAAGAAAATGGGAGTTGGTGGGTTGGTGAGCAGGGGAATAGGGATGTGATAGAAGGTTTTTGGGGGGAAACCAGGAAAGGTGATAACATTTGAAATGTAAATAAAGAAAGTATCTAATAAAAATAAAATAAGATAAAATTGCCTACATTAAAAAAGAAAGAAAGTAAAATGAGGGAGTATGGAATACACCTTAGTCTCTGGGTGCCACCTCAGTGGTTTTATAAAATCTAGAACAAATTTTACACATGGTTCTTATTTTCCCCAACCAATCTTTTTTAGATTTCTATATTGGATTCATCCCCTGTCAAACATCACAGACTTGCTTTCAATCTAGCTCCTGAGACGATATGGTATTTAAAACTTGTCTAAAATTAGTCAGATCAGAAATGGTTCCTTTTAAGACATTTCTAAACTGTGCTCCTTTTATTCTTTGACGAACTTCACTGGAGGAATGACTACATTTTTTTTTCTAACTCTGTAAATAACAGAGTTGACTGTGTATTGGGGAAGGTTGACAGTTTCACTTTGCAAACTCACCCCGAATTCCCCAAACAAACCTTACTGTCAGTTGGCTGACAATTGCTGAGATGACAACAGAAATAATTTCAAGCAGTAACAAAATCAGATTTAAGCGAGCACACACAACAACTCCAGCCTTTTCTCCTTTAAGTGATACACAAGGTGAAGCAGTGGGAGAGGGAGGTAGTGTGCACATTAGACTCAGCACACACTCATGGCTGGCCACAGCAAGTTATTTACAAAAATCAAGTTACGGTGTGGGCTTTATCCTAAGCAGCAGGTGTAGCTATTTGGCAGGAAACATTCAAATATAATGTGGCCTTGAGGGGAAAACCTAAATAGACAGTTTCCTTTCCCTTTCATTACAAATGCCTAACACTGGTGTGATAATTTGATAATTCAATTCCATTTGCCAGGAAAAATTAGTCATTATTCGAAGTCTTGAAACCACTAACTCCAAATGCTTGCAAGTGATCAAATCATCTGTTGCACATTCACTTAAAGGAAATGACCTCTTTTGTCTCCTATTCTCCTTGGATTGTGTTTCTCTTCAGGTATGAAGCAGAGTCTGTGTTTGAAGGGGGTGGTGTCAGCTGTACATTTCATTTTTACGGGGTAGACTCCAGCTGTTAAGGAAAAAGATTGTCATTGCAGTCATAGCTAACTAGAATTTCCTCCTAGATGTGGAATCCCTATGTGAAGGTATCTTGGAAAATCATCTCTTCTGTTTGTTGTCTCTCCTCATTATCACATATGTAAATGTAGTCTGTAGATGTAAATCGTCCGTGTGTGTGTGTGTGTGTGTGTGTGTGTGTGTGTGTGTATGTGTGTGTGCACATATGGAGACTTTGGGTGGATGGGTTGATGCCAGGAATCACCCTGGATCACTCTTTCACCTTATTCTTTGATGTACTGTCTCTCAACCAAATCCACAACTCACCCTTATGCCTAGCAAGCTTGGTCTGGGATCTTCTGCTTCTGTCTTTAAGGCTGGACTTACAGGCAGGTTACCACACTCAGTACATATTTTGGGAGTTTTACCACACACTGGGGGGTCCTATAAGTACTCTTGTGCCAGGAGCATTTCAACCACTGAACTTCGTCTCCAGTCCACTAGCTGCTCACCTTGATGGTCCCTAATGCAAAAGGATACTAATGGATGGATCTCATCATGAGATCCCATGGTGTTGATGTAGAAGAGAGGTGTAGTGGGCCAGGAGAATGTTCAGAATCAAAAAGGGAAGGGTTCAAAAATGTAGAGAAAGCATGAACTTCAGGAGCATTGAAATAGTTCAAATGTAACTATAGAAATGGACAGGGCATACAAATGAACCGTGAGCAACAGTTTATAGACAGGAAGAGGAGAAAATGATCAATGGCATTGAGTGATCAGAATGGACCAATGGTTGAACTGAGTAATAGTACGAAGAGTTCCCAGGAAATTGATAAACAGGAGTCCAGGCTGTAGGGAGATGAATTAACCTAAAAGATAAGACTAAGTCAAACTCTCCTTTAGGGTTTTGGGTGTAAGTGGCAGAGGGAGCTCAGAGCATGTTGGTAAGAGTGGGTCAGAGAAGGGAAATGGGAAAAAAATCTTCAAGACACAAGACAGAGTGGGGAAGTTAGTACTTGAAGGGGAAGAAAAGCTACTTATCTATTTTATAGTCACATTCTGCCCCTCTTGCTCCTCTTTCATTAACTATTCCAACAGAATATTTGTCATTTATTGGTATTTGTAAAAACTTAGCCGGTGTCATGATGAAGGGCCTTGCCAGCAGAACTGGGAAAATTTGTGAGTCACTAAAATTTTTAAAATAAAGAGGTATACAGACTATAAGATCATTTTACCCCCCCTCGTATAGACACATTTTGTTGCCAACTATAAAACATAAATGATAGAGTCAGTCGGCATCAGCAGTCTCTGTATGCCTCTGTAGTTCATTAAATATTGAGGTATTTGCCACCTTCAAGTGGGCCTATGCAGTTTCTCTATGACATCAAAATTGTTTCTTCCTTAACTCAGATTCTTCGGACGGTCACCTGCCACCACCAAGCTCCTCCACTCTCATGGCTTAGCATGAGGTAGTGTTTAAATGAAGAGCCAGGTTTCTCTTTGAAAACATTAGCTATTTTTAAGTGGACACAAACATCATATGCTATGCTTTAATGCTATCAGGGAATAGACAAGACAAACTATGAATAAAATCAGGTGAGAACAAAGGTAGGGCTCTCCTTCTTGTCAGTTAATGGCCAATTACTTACTCTTACCAGACATAAAAAGTCAGTCTTAGAATATGGACAGATGTGATGATAGATGTTTGTATCCTAGCACTCATGAGGCTGAGGCAGGAGGATTTCATGTTATAACCAGACAAGGCAACATGCAAAAGTCTTCATCTGAAAGCCAAAAGCAGAAAAATAAAACACAAAACTTAAAAACATCTGAAGTTAGTAATTTATGAAACTGAATGGAAAGAATCTAGATCAAATCATACTTGAAATGTAATTTTCATCTTGTCTTATATAAATATCCTTGGTGTTCAACAAAGTTGCTGTTACTTTAATCAGTCTTGACCCTTTGAAGTAACAGTTTTAACCATTAATTCAAACGGAAATCTGAAAACTTTAAGTTTTGGGGAGATTTGACCAGAATATCCTAACAGGTAAATAACATCTGTCCATTTACATTAATTTCTCTTTTCACTGTCTTTAACTCTTCTCTAAGTTAATGTCCTTTTCTTTGTTTTTCCTTTTGTTTTTTGTTTGTTTGTTTTGTTCTGCTTTTTTTGTATTTTTTTTTACTTTTTCCCTTTTCTTTTTTTCTCTTTTTGCATATTAGAACCTTCAAAGGAATAAAAAGACTTTCACACACTTGAGGTTCTATGAAAATAAGACTTTCTAAATGATATGTATGGGAATATTTACTGGAAAGCAAAGGGAACCAAATAAATGAGACAGTATTTTTTTTTTTTTTTTGCGTCACTTGAGCAATTTAGAAGGCACAATATCCAGACAATACTTAGAGCCAACCCATAGTTTAGATATTTTAATTCAAATTATGTAATAAGAAGAATTTGAAAAATGCATTATTGGATGTGACTATGTTCTCCAAAACATAGAGAAGTAAAGAATTGCAGATATTAGTCTTGACATAATACTGTGGGTGTATGTGCTCTGTCTGAAATAACTCAGGTTTGCCTCACCTGCTTCTCTTCACTGCCCAGTTCATGTCTGTTCTTCATGAAAGCCAATTTATGGCAGGATTCCCAATGCATTTAAATGTGAAAAGTGTGCTGTTTTATAGAAAAAAATTAAAGCTTACTTTAGAAATATCGAAAACTACACTAATGGTTAAAATCTCCTGCTTACATCCTGCGCAGGCTAGCCTGCAGGCTTGTTTCCTTCAATGCTTGGTTCCAAAATTTTTGACTAATTTTTTATCATTATTATTTTTATTTTAGCAATTAGATCTTTGCTTCTTTGAATGTAATGTTTAAAGTCTTGAAAGATAATTAATGTCCTGCTTGACTATGAGTTTGATCCTAAGGACCTACTTGATAAAGAAAACTGGTTCCCACACATTGTCTTTTGCTCTCCCATGTTCACTGTGACTTGAGTTCTTTACTCAGTCTACACACACACACACACACACACACCTGTGTGTATACATATATTAAGATAAATGTATGTGTATGTGTTTGTGAGAAAGAGATGGAGAGAGACAGGTAGGTAGATAGATAGATAGATAGACAGATAGATAGATAGGTAAGCTTCTAGCAGGAGAGAGAAAGACCTCTTTGGAGGTCTAAGTTAGGCATTCATAATACAGGAGAGGAAATAATAAGAAAGAATAAAGAATTTATTCAGGGGGCTAGATTTGTTTTGATAAATGAGACAGGGCATTTCTATTATTATTATTATTATTATTATTATTATTATTATTATTATTATTATTATTATTATTATTATAGCAAGTGTCTCTTCTCCACGCATGGGAGATCTCACTCAGAGATCCAGGCAGAGGAAGGTTCACCCTCTTGAAACAACGGCGGAAGAATTGCAGAGCAGGTGAAGAACCGAGGAGTCAGAATGTGCCGTAACAGCATTCTGTCCTGTTTCTGTGATAGAAATCCTAAGGGAGTTCGTAAGGGGCTGAGCACGCAGGGAGCGAATAAACACTTTGTGGGTGTCAAATTATCTAATACAAATATAGATACAAGATAAGGAGGAAATGAGATGTGCATGCATATGCATGTGTAAGAATTTAGTATCATTTAGAAAACAAACCTGTTTTCTCTGAGAATTTTTTAACATTTGCTATTTTAGCACAATTTTAAACAATTGTGTGCATTATACTAACCTTAAACTTCAAAAATATTTTTATTAATTAGCACAGATTTACTTGCCCAGAATTTATGTTAGGGAAGAGCCCACGACTATTGATCAACTTAAGTGATTTTGCAGAAGAAACTAAAGGTTGGTGAGGCATGAACTTTTACACATTTTAATTATATGTCCTACAAAAGTCATCTTATGTTTCCACCTTTTGTTGGCAGATTTGTAGTATTTACTATTATGGCTTCTTATTCCCAAATAATTACAACGTCAAGATCATCTACAGGATACATAAATTCCTCATTATCTACACTTTGCTGCCTTCTGCATCTACATTCTATGTTTGGAGAGAATTTTATCTTTTCTAGTATGCCATGCTGGTATCTTTCCAAGGAATTTTGCTTAAACAGTCTTTCATGGATCAGTTAAATTAGAAGACCTTTTTAAAGATGTGATTACGTGTGTGTGTGTGAGTGTGTGTGTGTTTTGTGTGTGTGTATGTGTATGTATATGCATGCATGTGTTTGCACATGCATTCATGTATGCTTATGTGTACATGTGTGTGCATACACATAAGCATGCATTGCCTGAGCAGACCAGAAAAGGGTGCCTGGTTCACTGGAGCTAGAGTTCCAGGTAGTTGTCATCTGCCCAATATGGGTGCTGGGAACTGAATTCTGTTCCTCTGGAAGAGCAGCATGTGTTCATAATGCAGAGCCACCTCTCCAGTCCCTTGGATTATCTTCCTGAATCTCAATCTCCTTGAGCATACTGCCAGATTCTGCTGAATTCTTCGACATCTCCCAAGACTCAGCTCAAATGTTAACTGTTTCTGGGATAACTTCCCATATCATCTTTTCAAACTCCATCCTGTGCATTTCTCCGTCCATAAACCATTGGCTCTAAATGTCTTTGGACATTGCTGCAGCTTCTTCAAGGATATGAGCCTCCCTTGGCAGGTAGAAACTGAATTCCTGTGTGGGCCCTCATTTCTAATATGGCTTTGACTTGTGTTTTTGAATGAGCAATCACTGGAACCAACAAGTGGAAAGTCTTTGAGTTGTTCTTTGACACAGACCCTGAATGTAGCCTTCACAATATTCTCTCCCATCTTTTCCATTTTATTAATTCAATATAGACTCTGTAAAGTTGGAGGTTATAGACCATGTGAATTCAAAGTGACTTTGAGTAAGAGAAAGTTTATACTGTTTTAAGGATTGCTTTCCACACCTTGTAATAGAGGGGTCAGGTAACTTTAAAGTGTGCCTTCCTGCCCTAGTAGGCCTTTCAAACTACTGTGGCTTTCCAAGACCCAGAAGTGCAAATTCGATGAAAAATGAATTATTAATATCTGGCTCTCACAGCAATAGAATATTTTGGCTCAAAGACTCATATTTCTACCATGTTTTAAAACTTTTTTTATTAATACAAACTCCTGACCCTTTAGTGAGGTGTCTTTCTTTGAATCGTGAATTTGCTGACATTAATAAATGGGATACTGTTATTTTAATGAGTTTGGGAGTGTTGTTGGGAAGTTTATGGGCTGATTACAATGAAAACTCCACATCAAGGGTAACAATCAAATGTACAAATGCAACAAAACCCTTCCTATGTAGCAAAGGTAGTTCTGGGGTAAATGTAAATACCGGTTTATTTATTTCCCCTGCAAGTGGAGTAGATGCACATTGTTGATCTCAGTGCACAGAGGACTTATCAGATCATGCAAGATTCGCTGGTTATAAATTTCTATTCTCCAAAATGCATTTCCAGAATGACCCCAGTAATTGCACTATGTGCTTTCAGTTTACATTACATTGCACCCAAATCATGATATGTGGCATCGCTGATGACCTATTCAGAAAAATCTGAGTCCCGGTCTTAAATCTAAAATCAGTTTAAATGTGTTAGTTAACATGAAAGAGGATATATGTACTAGTTATTCTAATGGTCCTGCATTTAAATGTTGGAATTTTTTCTTTTTTTCTTGTATTTTATTAGATACATTCTTTATTTACATTTCAAATGTCCTCTTTTCTGTTTCCCCCTTCCACGAAAATCCCCTAATCCATCCCCCTCCCCCTGATCACCAAACCACCCACTCCCGCTTCCCTGTCCTGGCATTCCCTTATACTGGGGCATCTAGCCTTCTCAGGACCAAGGGCCTCTCCTCCCTTTGATGTTCAGCAAGGCATCCTCTGCTGTATATGCATCTGGAGCCATGAGTCTCTCCATGTGTACTCTTTGGTTGGTGATTTTAATCATGGACAATCCCATGAGCTCATCTTGGGATATTTTAAGTATCCAATAACCCAGGGTCAAAAATCTGAAAAGCAAGTAGAATTTATCTACAAGCATGTTTCAATTTTTGGTCAAGTTTATCTGAAGTTTATTTGTATGAATAACAGTAGCTATATCAGTGCATGTATGTGTGCTTACGCATGCTCATGGGCATGTATGGAGAGGCAAAAGGTTACGTGTCTTCCTTGACCCCTCTTCTTATGTTTTAGACAAGGTTTCTCACTATGTCAGCTATACTGACTGACCATTAAGCCCAAGGATCTTCATATTTGTGCTTGAGCAGAACTGAGATGGCAGGTATAATCAACTCCTCCAAATTTTCACATGAATTTTGGTTCCATGTTTAGGGTCTCATGCTTGCATGACAAGTGTTTTACCCACTGAGCCATTTTTTCCATCGTGTGGTTACTTTTTTTCAATCAATTTATTCATTTACATTTCAAATGATATCTCCCTTCCTGGTTACCTCTCTACAACCACCGCCATCCCATCTGCCTTCTCCCTCCTCCCTTTTGCTTCTATGAGGGTGCTCCTTTACCCACTCACCTACTCCCAACTCACTGCTCTAGCATCTCCCTATGCTGGGGCATCAAACCTCCACAGGACCAAAGGCCTCCCCTCCCATTTATGTCAAACAAGGCCATCCTCTGCTACATATGTAGCTGGAGCCATGGGTCCCTCCATGTATATATACTCTTTGGTTGGTTTAGTCCCTAGGAGCTCTGGGTGGTGCAGTTAGTTGATATCGTTCTTCCTGTAGTGTTGCAATCCTCTTAAGCTCTTCCAGTCCTTCCCCTAGATTTTCTATTAGGGTCCTGGGACTCAGTCTGATGGTTGGTTGTGAGTATCTGCACCTGTATTGGTCAGGTGCTGGTTGATCCTTTCAGGTAATAGCCATACCAGGCTCCTGTCAGCAAACAATTCCTGGCATCAGCAATAGTGTTGGAGGGGTTGGTGTCTGCAGGCAGAATGGATCCCTAGGTGGGGTAGTCTCTAGATGGCCTTCCCTTCAGTCTCTGTTCCATTTTTTGTCTCTGTCTTTCCTTTGGACAGGACTAGTTCTAGGTTAAAAATTTCCTCAGTCTAGTGGTTACTTTTTTTGTTGTTTTAAATTGGGCAAGAAATCATCAGTGACCCTCTCTCCAGTGACCTTGGCATTATGCTTATGTATCAAACAGCCTCTCTGAGAATCATTTTAATCTACAAATGAAGAAAACAATTTTCCCAATTGTTGATCAACAGTCAAATACAGTGGCCTAACCTAAAATGTCCAGTGTTAGTGTGATGATGGTTTAAAACATGACCTTTATTTGAAGACGTAGATTACTTCCATATGTTTGGAACTGTAGTATTATTTCCAAAAGGGTAAACATCTAAATGACTTCTTCTGGCTCTTTGAGCTGTGGATTTTAAGAGACAGCACGTTTATGATTGTCTTGATGAGCCTGGCATTCCCAGGAGCTTCACAAAGTCCTGGAAGAATTTCTGTCATCTAGGGTTTTGTAAGATCTCCTTGTTGTGCTTTACCTTTATATGAGCAACATGGTTTCTGAAATGCTGCAGGCTACCACCAGTCAAATCTGTTGCCTCACAGTTTGCTAAATCCAGCCTTCTATTCCTATCTGGTCAGCTTACGTAGCAACTTTAGATAAAAAAATGTCACTCCAAAAATACTTTATCAATATAAATTGAAACACATTTTCTCAACAAACTTCTAGGCACTAATGAATAAGAATAAATTATGCACCATGACCCCGGCTTTAAATATATACTTTCTATGTAGAATTACATGCCCTGAAACACATGCATGTTCCCTTGGAGATGGAGACATATGATTAGAGCCTTCTCTTCATTTAGTGACATATTCTCTTCTGCATATATTAACATGAACTAGTTTGTTAAATTTAGTCATCCTCTCTCTGACATTTTCACATTCAACCTGTTTTGCATGCCTTCTGTATGACAGTCAGAATATTGGATGACTTTATATAAAATTTTCCAGATGGTGTGAAGAGGAAATAATTATCTTTACAGATGAGAAAACTGAAGCTTACAATGTTAAAGTAATTCAGTGACTATCATTAGGCTAGTTTGTTCATTTTTCTTGATGTTTGCACAGATCTACGCAGAAGTCCTAAAGACACGAGCACAGAGTGATGTGAGTTACTTGGGGACAACATATGATAGCAAATGGTTAGAGAGTGAAGCCCAGGTTGCAAGTACTAGGCATGATAACTCTGAAAGGTACCAAAAGGTAGACTTATGGGTAAGGTGGCCAGCAGGGAATCATTCTGCCTCAGCTTTACCCACAGCTTGTTATTGGTAATCTTTAGAGTTCCGCAGTCTGAGGATAGCTGAATTACCTCACTGCAAACTCAGGCGATACTCGACAATGACACATAAGAAAGAAGTCAGATTCTGCACATTCCTGTTAATCTCATTTACCAAATCCATGTTATTAAGCAAGTTAATGATTTCAATAAGTCTAACTGTTGTAGTTAAACGATTTATGATATTTTCCTCTTTTTAGATTAAATTACTAAATAAACAGTATTTATTGGAACTGGTGTTATTCAGTACATTCTCATTAAGGGCCTCTTTTCTTTCTAAATTTAGTCACTTGCCTTCATTTTTTCTGCCAACCAAGAAGACCATGCTTAAGACATCTTACTCTGGCTCTTCTGTAGGATGAACTTGCTTTTGCACTTGCACCTTACAACGACAGACAAACAACTGCATGTAGTTCTTTGCTTTTAGTTAAAGCCAAATCAATACAGACATCAGCGTAAAGCATCACGGACATCATGAAGGACAGGAGGATGGAAAGGTCCTTGTGGTCTGGCATGTGGGACCCACATCTGCATTGCAAATCTCTTCCTTTCGTTTGAGGACCTTAGCAGAAAACATGCCTGATTCACCTAGTCTCTGAAACCATCGTTTTTATGTTTCTTGAGAGTTAAAAACAATTCTATCCTATATGTATTAATGTGTGTCTCTCTGTGGGTGAATACACATGTGTAATACCATGGGAGCCTGAAAAGGGCATTGAGTCTCATGAAAATGAGGTTACAGACAGCTGTGTGTCCCTGATGTGGGCACGGAGGACCACACTCAGGCTCTCCACAGGAGCAGCAAGTGCTCTCGACTACTAGACATCTCTACAGTCCTCATCATTATTTTTTATCTTCGACATATCCCATATCTTGGCCAAAGGCTCTTAAGGTCATTTGCCACCTGCATTTCCTCCATACTCCTTTTTCATAATTTCAGCTCTGTTCACCACTCTGTCCCCCATTTCTTTCTCTACTGGGTAATATTAGTAAGTATAGGAACTCACTGAGACTTAACAAAAGTTGTTCTGAGTCCACCTCTCTACCTGTCTTGTTTCCTTAGCTCTTGTTTTTCCTTTTAACCACTATTGATGCTAATTTCTTTTGCCATCAACACTTACTCAGGCTCATATCACACAGTCCTTAGAAGACATCCACAAATGACAGCTGTTTATGTTTCAAACTTAGGATGAAAGAGGAGCTTTCAAACTTTCCTTTCATTGATTCACCGTCTAGTCTTTGACATCTTAAAAAACAGTAAAAGTTAAAGATTTTGCTAATCTGTCTGTCTGCCTGTCTGTCTGTGTGTCTGTCTCTGTCTCTGTCTCTGTGTGTGTGTGTGTGTGTGTGTGTGTGTCTGTATGTGTATGAGAACACATGTCTGGCATGTGTAAGTATATGTGCATGTACATATATATGTATATGTATATGTTCATGTGTGATGGTGCATCTGTGGATAGAGATCAGAGGTCAATGTCAAAAGTTTCCTTCCATTGCTGTTGACTTAATCTTTTGATAGAGGGTCTTTTGTTGAAACTGGAACTCACAGATTCAGCAAGATTAACTAACCTGAAATTCCCAGGGATCCTCCTCTCTTTACCTCCCAGGTATATGTTCTGCCCAGCTTTTTGCCAAGCTGTTGAGAGTCTAAACTCAGGTCTTTATTCTTACATGAATGTGTACTTTACCCACAGATTAGCCCAGGCTAATCTGCCCTGTTGTTTTGTTCCATTCACACCCCAATTCACTCTATGCTAATATCGCCAAGCCATTCATTCTATTTCTGTCTCTACGGACTTCTGACTTCGCAGACCAAGCCACATCCATCTCACTCCTTCTCTTCCCTGCAAATCCCTCCTAATGTATTTCCTGAGGCTGCTTTGGTTTCTGCTGGTGCTGTGTATGTGAAGATTCCAGAAGAACCTTGTGAAAGGCAAATGAGTCATGTCATTTTCTTTCTTGAACAGCTTTGCTCTCATAAAAAGTAAATCTCTTCAGCATGTCCCACCAGACTGGAAGGACTGGCTTCATTCCTTCCACCTTGACATTTCTATGCCTGTACCATGTGTCATACTCTCTTCCCCTTGTTACAGTTCTTTTTCTCATCAAGACCTTAACACTCTGGTAGGGTGTGGTGGTGCACAACCATAATACCAGAACTCAAGAGGCAGAAGCAGCAGTTTTCTGTCCTCATTTAAGCACAGAACTGTCTTATTCCTGACTTTCCTACAGGTGATTTTCATGCACAAACCCTACTTTGATTCCTTTCAGGCACAGAGCAAAATATATGCCTTCATTTTGCTATTAGCCCTTTCTTTTCTTTCTTCTTCCATGCCCTCTGTCCACTCCCTCCACTGACATAAGCCCCACTAGGGATTGTGCCTAACTTTTCAGCACTATGTGTCAAGCCAGTGAGCATCTGTCTTTGGTATGTAAGCATTCATATTTCAACAWCTAGCAAACATCTGTCAAATGGAAAATGAAAATGTAAACTACACAGAGCCTTGTGTTTACTCCTCTACTAAATAAATCTTCTAGCAAAGTCTTCTAAGTGGAATAACATGTTGGATCACTGTCTGTCCTATCCAATGGTGTTGCTGTAATCCCTGCTACTCTTAAGTCTCACCCAAATTACTACTGCCATTTGGTATGTGAGCCAAGATTGTCTTCAAATATTTATGGTTTGTGAATTTAATAATAATTTCAAATACAAGACTATCCTGATGTGAGATAGATTTTAGAGTTTTCATGTAACTCGAATATATAAGTTGGGCAACTTGGCGCAGCAAGCATACTACTATTACAAATTATTTTTAAAATTGTTCTTAGTGTGTGTGCGTGTGTGTGTGTGTGTGTGTGTGTGTGTGTGTGTCTGTGTGTGTGTGTGTGTATGTGTGTATTTGCAACCTGTGGGTGTTCACATGTACCTAGACATGGAGGCTCAAAGTTGATACTGGGTATCTTATATTTCTTTTCATTTTATCAAATAAGTCAATGTCTCTTGCTAAACCTTGAACTTGCCCATTTTGACTCCTCCATCAGCCAAGTTTTCCTGAAGGAATTCCCTATTTCTGTCCAGTTTTTATGTGGATTCTGGGCCTCTAAACTCTGGTCTTCTTGTTCACATGGAAAGTACTTTATCTATTTAGCCGTGTTCTGAGCCACCATTCTGCAACTTACAAGTAATTATTTCTTATCTCGCCTGTCCTTCCCCACACCTGATCCTGAAGTCCCCATTCCCCCTCTCAGTTCATCTGCCTCTTATGACTATTTTATTCTCCCTTCTAAGTGAGATTCAAGCTTCCTCACTTGGGCCTTCCTTCTTGTTTATCTTCTGTGGAGTATAGCATGGTAGCTGTATTTTATGGCTATTATCCACTTATGACTCAGTACATATGATGCGTGTCCTTTTGGGGCTGAGCTGCCTCACTCAGGAGGATATTCACTCTCAAGTTCCATCCATCTGCCTGAATAATTCATAATGTCTTTGTTTTTAATCACTGAATAGTATTCCAACTGAAAAGTATTAGAAGGTGGGTTGCCTCTCCAGGACCAGAGAGACCTGGGATAAGGGGGAGCCCAAGTAAAAATAGAGGTGACATTAACTGTGACTCACAACATTGCAGATATGGAACCTTAATTGGCCAACTCCTCTTGCCAGGCAGGAAACCAAGTAGAGCAATAGAGACACCAACCCACACACCAGACTTTCAACCCAAAATTTATTCTGTCTACAAGAAATGCAGGCACAAGGGGTGGAGTAGAGACCGAGGGAATAGTCAACTAATAGCTGTCCCAACTTCGAAGAGCCTTATTGAGGTGCCAAGCCACCTGACAGGAACTTGACATCAACCAATGTGAAGTTCCCCTCCCAGCCTTTGAGTTGGAACTCCTATGTCAGCCATAATCCCCTCCACCTAGGGTGTAGTGCTCAGACAAAGGTGAAGTCTATTGTTCTTCAAGGACCTGCAGTCTACTGAGAAACACCAGCCACCTGTGGAGCAACTGAACTGATTCTGCTGAGAAGCTTCCAGACTTTCCCCCCTGCCTATATATATTGGGAGTTCTTCATTAAACTTTTGAAACCTTGAAGAGCAGGTGTTATCTTGGTCTCCGTTTCTATTTTTGCCGCCTTCCCATATATCTCCAGCTTCCCTTCCAAGGAAACCCATTTGATGTAACTGCGGGCAGTTACACCAACTTGAGAGCAACCCAATGGGTAAGCACCAATCCTTCACACTATTAATGGTACTCTGTCATGCTTGCAGACAGGAGCATGTTGTCCTCTCAGAGGTTCCACTCAGCAGGGGTTAAGAACCTCACATAAAGACCAACAGAGTCATCTCACCTGAACATTTGGGGCTCTCAAAGCCTGAACCAATGAAAGGATAAGAATTATAGGCTAAAAATCCCCCATGCCTAACTCTTAAATGACCCCAAAAAGCGTGCTCTCTGATAGAAACTAGGTGAATGGTCACATCCTTGAGCCGCCCAGGAGTGCACACATCACACCCGTCTGCGATGTCCAGCTGCGAGCTGCAGGCCTGGGAAGGTCCCCAGCGTCCTTTCCAGTTTAGCCTCCTCGGAGCAGCTGGGGCGAGGACAAGCACAGCTGGGCTGGCGGGGTCACTGTGCGGGCTTCGGGGCTCACGGGTGCTCAGGTCCCCAAGCACCTAATAGGTAATCCTGGCCCCGTAACAGGAAATGCGTATGTGACACTGTACGTGACCCTGGCCCCGTAAGCAGAAATGAGCTAACTAGTTGCTATCTGGCTTCTATAGAAAACTGATTGGCTTAAAAGCTATGGAGTGGTACAAATCAATTGGCTCACACTATGCAGGCTCTCGATGCTAAAGAATGATTGGCTGTGATGCGCGGGTTTTGTTGTATACCTATAAAAGCTGTTCCAATTCTGCACTTGGAGCTCACAGTCCCCTACCCCTGTGTGGTGTATGGCTGTGAGCTGCAGAGTCTCTGGAATAAAAATCCTCTTGCGGTTGCATCAAGACTGTTTTCTTGCGAGTGATTTGGATGTTGACTTCCAAGGCATGGGGTACTGGGCACCCCTTGTTGGTTTTTTTCAGGTCTTACACCACCAACCAAAGAATATACACAGACTGGACCTAGGCCTCCCCACACATATGTAGCACATGTGTAGCTTGGTCTTCATGTGGGCTCTGAACAACTGAAACTGGGGCTATCTCAAAAGCTGTTTCCTGTACATCAGATATGTTCTTCTAGCTGGGCTGCCTTGTCTGACTTCAGTGGGAGAGGAAATGCACAACCTCACAGAGACTTGAAATGTCAGGGTGGAGGGATTCTTGAGGGTAGGGGTGAGAGGAAGTACCTGCTCAGAGGAGAAGGGGAGAGGATATGGGGAAGGGTTGTGGGAGGGAGTGACCAGGAGTGGGGCAGTAAGTGGCCTATAAAGTGAATAAGTAAAAGAACAAAATTATATTAAAAATAATTCTTTTATTTTTGAGGTTATACAATTCAATCATTTTCCACTTCCCTTTTCTTTCAGTAAAAACTCCCACATACCTCTCCTTACTTTTTTTTTTTTCAGATTCATGATCCCTTTTTCATTAATTGTGGGAAGAGCACTCCAATGGCTGTCAATTTCTGAAAATGTGTGTGGGTGTGTGTCTGTGTATGTAAGTATGTATGTATGTATGTATGTATGTATAGTGTGTATATATTTATTTGTGTGAATATATTTGTATGTAGATGTGTACGTGTATGTATGTATCTATGTATGTGTGTTGTATGTGTTTGTGTTTGGTTTCTTCATTTTGCAAGTAAGGCTGCGTTCAGCACTTATTTTTCTTTTTAATTGTCAGTGAGTAGGACCCTCTTTAGTATGTTCTTCAGTACTGGGTTGTAGATCATGAATTGCTTTAGACACCAGTTTTGATGTGTCTTTAGTTCTCCATCGGTTTTAAAATGATATCATATGTGAGACAATATTTCATGATTTCTTGTGGCTGTTGCAGTGACATGCAAATACCTCTGTCAGTGGTAGACACCTTTGAGTGTTCCCTGCTTTTTTCCCTTAGGTCACTTTCTGTGGCTCAGCTTTAAAATGTCACTCCATCATGTTCTTCAGCATCAGAAATATATGGACCTTGCTCCACTGTAGAGAGCCTTATTGGGGTGCCATGCCACCTGGCAGGAACTTGACATTGACCAAGGTGAAGTTCCTCTTCCAGCCTTTTAGCAGGAATTCCCCTGTTAGCCATAATCCCCTCCACCTGGGGTGGAGTGCTCAGACCAAGGTGAAATCCATTGTTCTTCCAAATCTACAATTTCCTGAATTAAGCAGGTGACCCGCCCAGCTGCCCTGAACACACCCTGGAATTTGGGGGAGGGGTCTTGCCTGAAACTTTAAAATTCTGAGTCTTCCATTAAACCTTGAGACTTTGAAGAGCAGTTGTTGTCTTGGTCTCGTTTTCTTCTCACAGACCCAATCTATTTCATCCCCAGCTTTCCTTCCATGTGACCTCTTTGATGTAACTGTGGGTAGTTACACTCCACAGTGCCTAGCACATTTTAGACATTCATTAAATGCTTGATGAATAAGCCACTGTCAGGCCTTGCCCTGCTTCTGTGGATACAGGACACTGGCTTGTTTATATCTAATTACAACTCATAGAGGGATCATGTAGTGTGTTCCCAGAGCTTAGCCAGCAAATGTTAATATCAAAAATAACCTGAGCCATACTGGAGGAATGGTATCTGCACTCTCACCATTTGAGAGGTGGAAACATGAGCATTTGCCTATATATTGACTTTGGTGACAGCTTGCATTGTGTGACAGCCTATCTCAAGAAGAATTTATACAGCATAGAGTGTCCCATGAAACATCTACCAGTGACTCTGCTTTTTAGAGTTAAGTCTTGGCCACACATTTTCTTTTACTTTGCTTTAACTTTTCAAATTTGGCTTCATGAATGTGTTCAAAGTAATTGCTGATGACAAAGAACTGTCAATTGTCAGTAAGTAAGTAATTACTCAACATTTAAAATTATTTTATCAAGCAAAAAATGGCCAATAGTTTGAAATAATAAAGGTAATGTTGTATTTACTTAAACAACATTGTAGTGATAATTCATTCTGTGTTTAGAAAATGTTGAATACTTTGAAACAATATTAGAAAAAATTGTTTCCATCCTTCCTTTGTCAAATATAAATTTGAGACATTTCATTTTCTTATGTAGCAGAAAAATCTCTTTTTGCCATCTATTATTTAATTAAATATAAATGTAAAGGACCTAGCATCGTAGCCATGCCCACAATCCTGATACTCAGGAGGCTGAGATAGAAGGATCTGGAGTTTGAGACCAGCTTGATCTGTGTGATGAGACCCTGTCTTAAGCATATACCATTTTAATATTGAATTTCATAACTTGGTTTCCACATTCTTCAATTACCTTTGGATATACTTCATGCGAATTTTTTTTATTATAGTAGACCCCAAATCAATAAGTAAATCCCATAGGATTACCATGCTTATATGAGGTGAATTTGAAGATGGTATAGATTAATTAATGCCTTTGTAAACATCAAGTGCTTACAAGGTTAGTTAAAGC
>BDUI01003114.1:71193-73693 GCA_002335545.1 Apodemus speciosus | reverse complement strand
TCCACTGCAAAAGCAATGGATTGCACAAATTAACCAGACTGACAGCCACAGAGGACTGTTTCCAATGCTTGTCTTGTGATAATAATAGTCATTTGTGAAATCTTTACTAGGTACTGGGAACTGTGTTCAATGCTTTAAGCACCTTGTTATTCAGTCCTAAGATAGTGTAAGGTATGTACAGATAAGTCTCTGGTTCATATATTAGGAGCAGAGACTTAAAGAGGATGTCCAAGGTCAGGCAGCTGGTATTGATTGAAAGTCAGGTCCATCCTGCTCAGAAGCATTTATCCTTTCCTTGGGCTGTGATTCCTGCCACATTCCTAGACCTTCACTGAGGTACCAGTCCCCTACCTTGACTCAAACACATTCACAGCATGATGGTGGTGAGATTCACCTACTCTGTCACACTTCCTCTTCTGTCAACCTGTTGGGCAATCTTTCAAACTGACTTGTTGTGTGCCAGTAGTGAACAAGTCAATTGGAAGAGAAGAAACATTCTTTGCTGCTATAAATCTGCATTGTTAGAACTATATAATTTCCAGGGTGACACACAAATGCATACCCACATCCACATGTGTATACATGATGCAAATAATTTATGTCCAGAAACAAGAAAGACAAGAATCTAGGGGATTTTGTAGAACAGGTGACATCTGATGTTAACCAAGATAAATGATTTCTACATCTGCCAGCCAATAGGTCTTCAACATAGTGGTTCAGAGAACATTTATCTGTTCTTGTCACATCAGCCTAGGCAGAATAAAAGATCTTAAGGAGGAATGGCTAGAAAAAGTGATGGGGAAAAAAGGAAAAAGGAGTCAGTTAATGAAAGATTGCATGTGCCAATCAATCAGAGGATCTCAATACATCCTTACAAGGGTGTTAAACATCTAAGCAAATTAAAGGAAGGATTTTTCTAAATAGACTATGGTTTTGAGAATTGAAAGAATAAAAGTTTGAAGCAGGAACCAAACTGACAGGCTCAAAATGGAGAAAGTTGAAATACCGAGGCACAGAGCAGAAGTTTGTTTTTTTTTGTTTTTTTGTTTTTTTTTGAGACATAATTAGATGTACTGGCTGATAGGATGGAAACCAATTCTTTATAATTCTAGGCTTCCTTGGTTAGAGATTGACCACATGAGGTCAATTCTTCTCTTTTTAGAGAGAGGCAGAAATTACAAAAGGAGAAACTGTTAGAGGCAATGATTTATTTCCCTCCTAGTCTGAGGAGGCACATTCTATCATGGTGGAGAGGATGTGGCTTGGTGGGGGCTTGAGGCATGGGCTATTTACATCTCCATAGTTCAGGAATCAGAGAGCTCAAGCAAGAAACAGACATGAACATCACACGCAACATCTACCACATGACCCAGTTTTGCTTGTTCCATCAGGGTTGTGAAGCTTTAACATGGTCTTCCCTAGACAGAGCCACTGTCTTGGGAAAAAGTTTTCAAACATATAAGACTATAGGGGACATTTCCTATGCAAATCATAATACATGGAGAAACTATCTGTAATCGAATGGGCCTAGACTTAGTTTTTCATGGTAGAATTCAAGTGGCCTGAGTGACCAGGAAGAATACTTCTCCAGAAATGGGGCATTTGAGATATGGTGTGAAGAGAAAGAAAGAATAAGCAGTGTGTATAGAGAACAGGAAAATACAAATGAAATATGAAAGGTAGCATTTGACAAGTGTCCCTGGTAGAAAAGAATTCAGTTAGTTTAAAGAATTACAAAAACAAAAAAACAAACCAGACCAAACAAAACTCTGGGGATGATTCACTATGAGTGAGTCTGGCTAGGACTTTAATCTCACAGGACCTTGTCAACCAATTTCAGAAATTCCTGTATTATTCAGACTGTAGTACAAGGCCATTGAATAACAGTATAATCAAGTCTCAGTTAAGTACTTTTCCTGGTGTCAAGCATGGAATGGTTTAGAAGGAATTAAGACAAACAGCAAAGCCAGGTTGTAGGGTATAGGGATGAGATATGAAAGATCTGTGTTTTAGCATGACTTTGCGTCAGTTTTAAAGACAGAAATGAATGCAAAGACATTTAAATATAGAAATGGGTTTGGAAGCTATAAGATATCACTGATAGACTAATGGGAAAGAGAGGAACTGATATTGATCCTTGGATTTGGATCATTTATTGGGGAAAGGACCATTGAGTGGGGCAGGGTATAAATTGCAGTTTAACTCACAGGTAGGTTGTGATGGTTAGGTGCAAAGGGGAATGTGGGTAATGATAGACATTTGCATCCTTCCTGTATGGCTGAAAGCAGATGCCTTTTTTTAAGGATGAGCTGAGAACAGCAGGTTTCTTTTTTTTTCTTTTTTAATCTCTCTTTTTTTGGATATAAGATATATATGGATATATTCTTTATTTATATTTCATTTTCCTTTTTCTGGTTTCCCCGCCCCCAGATGTCCCATATGTCTTTCTCCCTCCCCTTGTTCCCCTATTCACCCCTTCCCACTTCCCTGTTCTGGTATA
>BDUI01003114.1:25909-70448 GCA_002335545.1 Apodemus speciosus | reverse complement strand
ATCCATTCTTATCTCCTTGTACTAAGCTCAACTCCAAGTGGATCAAGGACCTCCACATAAAACCAGACACACTAAAACTAATAGAATAGAAACTAGGGAAGAGCCTGGAGGACATTGGCTCAGGGGGAAAGTTCCTGAGTAGGTTTCAATTGTGTGACTCACAAATAAACAATAGAGAGAAGAAGGATGAGAAGGAGAAGGAAGAAGAGGAGGAGATAATTATGCATGTATAAAAGTATTAGCAGGCCAATATCAGAAGGCTGTAGATTGGTGAATGCTTCCCAGCATTGGTCCTTTAGATTAAGTCTCCTCAGATGGACTGGCTTGAGGTCCTCAGGAAAAATGGAAGAGATCCTTTGCCAAGAAGGCAGAGTGACAACAACAGTATGTGGAGGTGTCTTGAGCCAGGGAGAAAGAAAGTTAATTCAGGAAAGAGGAAAATACTGAGGAAAAGGACAGAGGAGACTCTGGGTGGTCCTCCCCAAGAAAAGTTTCTTTCAACATCACCATCATGTTAAAGGGTCTGGGACACTACATTGTTGAGAAGGAAAGGGCAAAATAAACACAAGGACTCGGATTTCCACTCCCACTTTGGGTGATGGCAGCCAAGTTTTCCAAAGACTGGTCAATGGAGCATAAGACAGGAAGTATTTCTTTCCCTGCCCAAGTTCTCTGTCACACACATGACCTTTAGATGCTTTTCTCAATCTTCATGCAGCTTCTCCTACACCCTAACTAGTGCTCAGGATTCAGGTCTAGAATAGAGAGGAAAGATTTTAGCAAAAACCTTAAGGAATAGATAAATGTGTCATAGGCCCAAACACAAAGATACACCATCATCTCTGGAAGGATTTTACCCGCTTGAATCTCACGTTGGTCTCCTTGATCCTTAGCTAAAAGCTCCTTATTGCAAAGTGACAGAAGATGCTGGTGGATTCTCTAGAGGAAAACAGGTTCTTTTACTTGCCTAGAAAAATTTGCAACTGTCTGTTTGCAAAAGTAGAGACTTACCCTCTGCATTTCAACTCAAGCAGAGGTGGTACCTTTTAACCCCTGAAGAGCTAACTTCTATCAACTGAACAGGATTCATTTTAACTGCTGACCAATTTGAATGTTCTCACAAATGCCAGGGCAAAACATCAGACCGACACACTGTACAGCTGACCATCAAACACTGTAATTAACAGGTCTGGCTTAAAGCTTCTGTCAATATAATTAACAAAGCTCAGTCAACGTTCATGATGTAGTTTATCTGTTTCATTTAGGATATGGAACTATGACATCCTGAATGTCTCCTGCAAACAAATGTAAGTGCCATGATCCCCTGAGGGAGGTTGGGAGAAGGCTGCATTTCTAAGCCTCCTCTGCACTAAGCTTGATTTTCATGCTTAGGGCATAATATGAAAGTAACATTGTAGAACACCACACATAATGAATAATGTACAGTAGACACTCAATAAATACCCTCTAACCTCCTCCTCTTTCCCTACTCCGTGGAACATGTACACACAAGCTGAATTTGCTAATGTCTCAGCCAATTTCTTTATATTAGGCTGCTTCAGAAATGTGTATGGTTAACATATTATGTTGCTAACTAGTATCTAGATTATAGTGATGAATGATAACATGCACATGTATACATACGTGCATAAATACAAGCATGGGCTAACCAGAGCTCATATTTCTTCATTACAGCCCTGAGCTCCAAAATGGTGAATTGTGGTGCAAAAGTAAGATGATATTCCATTGCTTATTCCTTCTGCTTCCACTTTGATTTCTATTTGTTGAATTTCTTTACTGAAAAAATTATAGACAGAAGGCCCTGTGGAGAGATTCCCACTTGTCTTCTCATGATTTTCTTAGTTTTTTGTATCATATGACTTAGATTTGTGAACTTTTTAATGTACTTATATTCCCTTTATGAGTAGCATTTGCTTAAAAAATCTTTAACTGGATCATAATTAATCTCCTAAAAGAAACCAAGTTTAAAGTTTACCTGCAAACAAACCTCCTATCTGCAATGCTATGTTCAGTTTAAGAACATGCCTATCAATTTCTTGAATTTGTACTTTTTCTAATTTGGTGAAATTTTTTTCTTCTCACTCATGTTAGAAAAATTGATACAGTCTAAGATACTTAACAGTGATGGTGTTTGTKGTATTGTTAGAAGTATAGAAATTATAGTCACCTGTGAGATAAGCCTCAGGCCATGTCCGTCTGTATTATCATGATTGTATTAAGGTGGTAAGACCAACTTACCTTGGGTGGCACCATTCTCTAGTCAGAGGATCCTTGAGTAAGAGGGGAGAATACTAGATTACATTCTGCTTCTTGACTAAGGATTCAATGTCACCAACCCTTTCATACTCCTGTTACTGTTATTTCTACACTGTGATGAATTGTAACATGAGATTGTGAGCTAAAGAAACCTATTCTTCCTTAAGTTGTTTTTGTGGGAAAGGATATTTGATCACAGCAAGGAGAAAAGAAACTAAGGCAATAATGGATAAAAGAAACATGGTAATCGTAGACAGACAATTTCTTACTGACTAAAACAAGAGTGAAATAACTTGGCACAAAAGAGCTACTTAGTGAATAATATTTCATTTTAATGATGACTTCATTATGTATATGAAAATCTCAAAATAGATTAATGGGAACTAACTACTATAGTTGCATTTCATTTGAGTGTATTCTGGGAGCCCAATGGATTCCAGGAATCATGGGTAATATTGAATTTTCTTTAGGCTATATAAAAATTTAGTTTTTTAACCATACAGATATATGATAAAAGTTAATTCATAGACTGTATAAGTTTATTTGCAATGTAGCCTAGTGGGTGAACTTCTCTGTAACTTTATTAGGTAGGAAAATTCTACATGTGTATTTTGAGAACTTTATTTTACCATCCGTGGGTATAATTCTTCCATATGCATACATTAAAAATGACTTTAAAAATCTTGTTCTACTTCCATCTGTGGCTTCACTTTGTGTGTGTGTGTCAACTGCAATGAGCCATGGACTGAAGGTCTGACGTACAAATGGAATAAATCTAGAATAGACACTTCTTCTGGAGTCATTGTGCTTAAGACACAGACACATCTCTTTGTCACAGTATCTACCTTATATATACTACCCCCACGTTAGTCTTTCTCCTTTATCAAGACATTGCACTTCTGTATCTACATGGCCGTCTTACTAATAATTCAGATACTCAAAAGGGAAGTAACAGACTTTTCTTTAATGAAAAATATAAAAGCCTTCAACTTGATAAGAAATAAAAATTATTGTTTGTTGAGGCAAAGATTTATAACAATAATGAGGTAAAAGGCAATTTATTTGAGAGAAATGAACACTGCATTTTCATTAATGCCCTTAAATTTCAACATAGTCTACAAAGACTATCTCTCAGGACATGAATTGTTGAGAATTATACCTTCAGTCTTGTCATTACTTCTCTCCCTTTCTCTATGTGTTTCTTTTGTTCCTCCCGCCCCTATTTTGTCTCTTCTTTATCCTTCTCCTCTATCTACCCTTTCATCCCTCTTTCTTCTCTTTGTCCTTCCAGATGTATTTAGTGTAGGCCAACTTTCTTTAAGGCCCTTAGAGTACAGAAACTATATGATTTAATTTAGTAGAAATGATGCATTCTCTCATAATATTTCTATGGTATTTAGGAGAATAGACAATCTATACATAGAAATAAATGAAAACATGGGATACTTTCAGGTTTTGATAACAAAGAAAACTGGGCATGGTGGATCTTATCTATAAGGGAGATTATAGACATTTAGGAAGATTGTCATAAATTTTAGGCCTGCCTGTGGTACTGAGTGAGTTTAGGCCAACCTGAGCTACAATGTAAGACCTTCTACAAAAACAAGCAAACAAAAAGGTTTTGGAGATGAAGGCCTGCAGTTATGGTCATGCTTTTTATGGTAAGATGACAGACAGCTACTGCACTACAGAACTTGAGGGATGGAGGACATGAACAGATGTTGACCATTCTTCATCTAACAGATAGAAAATAGAGCCGTGGAGCTGGTAAGTTTGGATAATGGCATTTTCATGATACTTTCAGATACTTAGTTTACCAATATTAACACCATCATGTTAAAGATGTAAAATACGTTCTCAGCAGGATAAGTGAAAGTCTCCTGGCAGGAATATTGTATCTATGTTTCTACATTCTTCTACTTTTTCCCATCTTCTTTATGCAGTTTTCAGTGAATACTTATTATGCCAGGCATTCAGCTTTATTTTGAGGAGAGAAAATCTGAGTAAGACATTTTTCCTGGCACCAAGGAGTTCAGAATCTGTAGGATCCATATTTAGTGCCACATTCCTGATTTGAGGTCTTTTGAAAGTTGGAGGGGAACATAAGATTTCTTTGTGTGAAGTGACTTTGATCAATGTAATCACCGAGGTATAAATAAATAAAACAAGCTACCTGGATTCCTCTCACGCTGGGATTAAGTGTTTCCTTCATTTGGTCAGGTCTCCCTGCTCATATATCCTGCACTCCATGAGGGCTTCTTCCTCTGGTTTCCTTGGGCCATGCTCCCAGAGTTCTGCTCATTGTCATTCCCCTTTGTCATCTTTCCACACTCAATATTTATGATATTACTAAATGAAGCATGATATGTATGTGTATGTGCATATCTATCTATGTATCTATGTATCTATCTATGTATCTATGTATCTATCTATGTATTTATCTATGTATCTATCTATGTATCTATGTATCTATCTATGTATCTATCTATCTATCTATCTATCTATCTATCTATCTATCTATCTATCTATCTATCTACCTATCTATCTATATTTCTCCTCTAAAAAATTCCAAAAGCTTAGAGAACTTGATCTAAATGATTCATTTAGACATTTCAATGTCCCAGAAAAGTCAATGTCCCATGTCAGATGCTCAGAATATGTCTAGCACATAATAAATATTAACATAACGTAGACATGAAATGTTGATTACTTTTGGATCATTTAGGAAAAAAAATCAGCCAAAGTAGTTGTAATTAAAATACTTCTGAGATACCTCTAGTTGTTCACACACCTGTGGCAATTCCTTTCTTCCACTAAGTCTACACGTTTTCTGTTAAAAAAAAAAAACTACAGCTAATAAAGGGCAATCACTCTGCTACAGTTTAAAAGCTACACAGATAAGTATATTGCATTTTCTATGTTCCAGAGGATAGACAAACAGCTCTCCTTTAAAACTGATGAGTAGTTAGGACATTTATTCATACAATACAATTTGTAAATCATCAATTCATATTTTCCTTTCCTTTTTCTTTAAGAAAAGAATGTAGTATCTTACACAAGAATCTATGGGCTGGATCCAAAAGAATATCACCTTCTTCTAACGTAAGGACATTACTAGATTTTAAATCTTATGACAAATACAGAGCAGGACACTCTCAGCCAGGCATTGACCTGAGCACAGTGTCTCCAATGGAGCAGCTAGAAAAAGGACTCAAGTAGCTGAAGGGATTTATAGTGCCATAGGAGGAACAAAGATATGAGCCACCCAGTACTCCCAGAGCTCCCAGGGACAAGACCATCAATCAAAGAGTACACATGGAGTTACCCATGGCCACAGACACACAGGCAGCAGAGGATGGCCTTGTTGGATGTCAAAGGGAGAAGAGGTCCTTGGTCCTGGGAAGGCTTGATGCTGCAGTGCAGGGGAATACCAGGGCAGGGAAGCAGGAGAGGGTTGATTGGGGAACAGAGGGAGGGGAATTGGGTTATGGGATTTTTGGGGTGGGGGAACCAGGAAAGGGGACAACATTTGAAATGTAAATAAAGAATATATCTAATAAAAAAGAAAGAAAAGAAAACTTTTCTAGCATTCAGAAAACTCAAAGGGAAGTTATACCAAAGTGTGGCCAGTTGTTTACTGTGTTTTATTTTTAGAAGTACTAGTTTGGAAGCGTGAACTCTTACAGGTGAGGGAAACCTGTAATAGTAATAGAACTGACTGCTACCTCCATGCAGAAGTTGTGGACATGATAAATAACGTTTAAAAGGGGTGAAATTTCCACCCTCAGGGTGGACACTGTCACATAGAATGATTATGCACAAATCAGAAAAGATGAGGCTGGTTGATGCCAAGTTGCATTCAGTGATCTCAGACAATGAAATGGAACCTTAAGAGCCAGAAGAGGGAGGCAGTCACCTATAAAAACCAGTGTACCCCAAAGACAGTGGATCATTACTTGATAATGATACCAAAGTGTACTTAGCATATCCATAAACAGAAAAACAAAACAACATGTTTTTATTTCCCGAGCTTTACCAAGTGGAGCTTCAGGGAAAATGTATTATTGGAAACTTACTACATATATTTTTTCTTATATTTTGATTGTCAATATGCAATTGGTAACATTATATTTAGTATATTTGGTAGCTACATATTCAACTCATTTATATGGTAAACCCATTTTGTGGAAATTACAGCAGGTGAAAGTGGGGCCATCCCATTGGTCCGTAGGAGAATCAATTCCAAGTGTACCATTTCATGCTTGTATAATTTGGGGAAAATTAATTTTCATAAGTCTCAGCCCCCCTTCTCTATAACTGAGTTTAGTAAGTATAGTTTATAAAATTCTCTCTCCTAAAGTATAAGACTTGCTTATGTGCCTTAATATACTCTCTGGTATCTATTTAAAAATCAATACCCATTATCTGTTATCTTTAATTTTAATATTTTCGGCCACAGTTGCCCTAAAAATAAAATTTCAAAAATGCTATAATCTTAGAGGGTGAAGTATTTCAAATTTTCCTGTCTGTTATTATAAGAATTTTTAGTGAAAAAGCAATCTTCTGAAAGGGTGCTATTTTTATTGTCACTGTTATTACTGTTATTAAGATTCCGTTCTTTGTTTTGAAACAGGGTTCTTTGTTTTGAACACCTTTGCTATAAATAAGATTCTAAGATGCTGAAGGTCAGATGTAGCTGCCCATGCATCCAAGGCCTTCTGCTTATGTTCAGAACCAAATAACAAAATTAAAAAACAAACAGAAAGATTTTAAGAAGTTAGTTTTTGTCCTGAGAAGGTCTTGTGCAGATAGCCAGAGCTGTTAAGTGTTCACGTTGCAACAGTGTGTTCTATCCAGAAGGCAAAATTTTATAATAACACTCTCCATCCTACATCTCTTAGAGAATTTCTTCTCCCTCTGTAGCGGTGTCCCCTGGTTCTCGAAGTGATGTCTACTTTAGGGCTGAGCATCTGAGTACTCTTCGAAGTTTTGATCACTCTAACAGTGATTCCTGGACCACAGCCTGTCTTAGGACTCTCACAACGAATAGATGCAACAAACCTAAGTCCAACAAAGGGGCAGCTAGAGAGCAATGTGATTGGAATGCAGGGTACTGGAAGATGGTAATTTACTTCTGTGTTTTTCTTGTATGCCAGTATATTAAATAACGGTGACATGACTCTTTGCCTATGTTGATTGTTTTCTGGACTAATTTATTCCCTTTCTTACTGATGTTCTTTCTGCAATGATTTCACTTTCAAAAACAGGAAAACTATACTTTGAAGTAGAATGTCACTTACAGTTAAATTTGGGGGATCTTCTGAGATTGATTAAAACTCCTACACACACACACACACACACACACACACACACACACACACACCCTCCCACCTCCCCCCCCACTCCTTCCTGATATCAGAACCCAAAGTCTGTAGTGGATTGGTCACAAAACGAAGTTTCTTGCTGATTAGATTTATATTTGATCACTGATATATCCATGGATTTCTCCTATCAGATGGTTATTGTCTCCTATTAGTTCTTGCCATGCATTGTACCTTCTTAAATTAATGTTAGGATCTTTGACAGAAGTAAATTAAATGCAGTTTAAAGTTGAATATCTACCTTATCATCAATGTTTGTCTGGAGTTTATGAAAATCCACTTCAACAACACTGACATAAAATTAAGCTTTTCTTGGGGCTTTGGAGACAATGAAATATGATTTCTTTAGGCTCTTGAAAATGGTGAATATCAAAAGAGTTCTCTATTAAACCTTTGTCCAATATGATAATTTTAATTTAATTATGACATTCACTCTTTATACAATACATTTGACTATAGGAAAAACTGATATTAAGATACATACATACACACATACATAAACACATATACATGCATATACATGCATATATACCCATGCACAAATACACACATACATAAAAATACCTATGTATATGGCCATAATCAGATACAAATACACACACACAAATACACACACACACAAAAAAAACATATACATAGATACAAATATTCACCCATGCACAAGTACCATGTACTCACAAATGCATTCACAAATGTATGCACACATAAACTTGAACATCACATGTATTGAGTTATACAAATCAATAAACCTCACAGGAGTGCCTCAGCTACAGACTTAACAGCATTAACAGTGTTCAACAGTTAAATGGCTCAGCTGGTTCCCTTGAGCAGCTAAAGTAATACACCTGCAGCCTTTGAGGAGGGTTGCAAGGCATGGCTGCTTGGTTATTGCTAAGTGCAATATTCACATGGCCCCATCTATTTGGTTTTTTTTGACTCTTATCTCTTCAATAACTTCTAGATTCTGCCTTTTTAAGTTTGGAAAGTATATCCTGATGTACAATAAGCAATACAACAATACAATTGGTATTGATCAAACCTCTCCCTGTTCTCACATTATTCTCTACTCCCTACACCCTCCTGTGTATTTTGCTGATCTCATCATCAATATTCTGGAAATGTCACTAGTACATGTAATAGCAGGTGTCATTGTTGTCATCAGAAGGCTCATGGGAAAGCACCAGATTTGAGGAATGCTTCTGTTTTTAGGTTAGGCATTACAGAACATAGACACTAGATTTTTTTCATTTATAACCATTCTGAGTAATATCCAGATGTCAGAAAACTATCTTCGAAACACAACATAGGGAAAAATCAACAGATTTCTTTTTGCATTAATGGAAATTAGCATGAGGCAAACCCTTTTTGGAGATGTTCAGACCCATTGCAGGGAGGAAATGCACTGGAGCAGACACTCTGTGAAGGCCATGATGACTAAGAGATGTACATGCTGGACTCTCCAACACCACACCAAGAGGAATCTCACCAGACAGACAAACGGTGTACATGCTGGATTCTTCAACCCTAAGTCAAAAGGAATATCACCACTGTCATCCAACAAAAGCAAATGACTTCCACATGTATTTGTAAAGAGGCACAGCTACTCTGTGTACAAAGCAACATTAACACAAGCCTGAGTTTCCTAGTCTATGAAATAAAGTCGTACATGCCCACATTCCACAAAGGAGTCTACAATGCTACGTGAGGGAATGCATCTTCTAGAACCAACTGAGTTGACAAAGAGAGAGGTGAACATCAACTTAAAGTGAGAGTTTGGGTGCAGTGTCTTTCAGAACAGTAACAGAACCCCAGTCTTCAAGTCTTAAAAAAGGGGGTTCAATCATGACTTCATAAGTTTGAAGATCTACTTGAGATATCCCTTTTAGAACTCTGATGTCGTCATCACAGAGAGAACATCCCTGTCAGAGATCAAGGATCAAAAGGACACAAAAGCATTCTGCTAATTGCCATGGTTTAACACTGTTATTACATAAGGATAATAAGTATCAGATAAGAACTTAATTGCCAAGTTATTTTCTTATCTCCTATTTAATTATTTAAACTCAAACTTTTCTTACATGCATAGCTCTGTGGAAGAAAGACGAGGGAGAGAGAGAGAGAGAGAGAGAGAGAGAGAGAGAGAGAAAGGGAGGAAGAGAGAAAGAGAGGAAGAGAGAGAGATTTCCTAATGCTCTTAAGTGAGTATTTTAGTTGTATGATAAGCAAAAACATACAGTCCAACAAAATTTATAATTTTCTGGAAACACAAGCAAAATTAAGAAATTCCATCTATCTATCTATCTATCTATCTATCTATCTATCTATCTATCTATCTATCTATCTATCTATCTATCTCTATCATCTATCTATCATCTATTAATATCTATCATTCTATCATCTATCTGTATGTCTATCCATCATCAATCTATCTATCTATCTATCTATCTATCTATCTATCTATCTATCTATCTATCTATCTATCCTATACAAAACCTGATCTCTTTGCAGTTGACTACTTTAGCAAGATCAAGACACATGGAAACATTGACTGAAATCTGGTCAAATTAAATATATTTTATCAGAAGGACTCAGAATTGAGAAGATGGTAGCAGTAATGTCAGCACTAGGGAATTTATGAGTGACCCCCCCAAAAGTCAGTCATTTGTATGCAAACTACCTGTAATAGATAATTATTTGTAAATAATGACTAGTAAAATAGGCATACACACACACATACACACACAGAGAGAGAGAGGATGGAGACAGTGGAAAATGATTTAAAATTTACTGTTTTTAAGTTTTGCCCATTGTATCTTTTAAATATACTGAATCAGCATTTAAGTGAATATATTCATCTTTAGGCCTCAGTGATAAGTGAGTTTATAAGAACCTATGAGGGTGTGGCAAGAACCCACAGTTGGAGAAAAAAATACCTCTGCCAATCACATGCATATAAGCACCAACCCTCTTACACAATATTGTTCAATTAAATTAAAATAAATACAAATGAATTATGAATATCAACGTTATTTAAAACACACACATTTCTTAATTGTGCCACTGAACTGGACCTTACTTATTCCAGGTCCAATCTGGTCTCTATAGAAGACATAAACTTATCTTTGGAGAAAATTTAAAGAAAAAAAAAAGCTTCACATGTATATATATATAAACAATAAAGCCATAATTTAATTTGAGTATAAATGTTGGCTTTCTTTTTTGCTTTAAATGTATAAGTAACTTGGCATGTCATAATTCGAATTATAAAACTTCTTTCACACTTGAAAGAACACTTCCTCTGTGAGTCTCATTCTTAGCTGCTAATGGTGTTAAATTTTTTCTACCTTGATTTACTGGGAGATACCACCTGTTTAAAAATGACTATGATTCATGAAGTAGAATTATAAAGGGGGGGGGTGTTCAGGGCAGAAGAGAACTGGTTAGAAATGATGGATCAGGCTTGTTGATGCTGGAGCTGAGAGGTGAGCTGGAATTGACTGGGAAAATACATTAGTATTTGGATAGACAGAACAGAGCTTCCCAGGCAGGGAGCTCCGCAAAGGCAAACTTTACATAGTGACTCACTCTTAGCATCTCCGCACTTCCCCAACTCAGTGAATAACCATCCCCATCCTTACATCTCATCCTTACAGATGTCTTCGTTTTGAATACACACTGCACGTTCATATCCCCAGTGCGTGATTTAGGAATTGCATTTAAAATACTGTTGAGAAGGTAGCTTGATACAGTAGAAAGAATAGTGAATTGAGCTAGGATGAAATTGGAGTTTGAATTCTATACCTGTCCCTGGCTGGATTATATGCTGAGTCACATAACATAGTCTTCAAAACTCTCTTTCTTCACTCACAGCAACTGCTTTTCAGCAATGGTATACCCAGCAGGAACAACACCATGGAAGGAAGTTTTATCTTGGCTCATGCCTTCAGGGGCTGTGCTGTCTGTCAGTGGTAGAAGCATTTGGAACAGAGTGACCCATCTGATGCTACCCAGGAAGCAACTGAACAGGACACGCCTACTTTAAATCTTAAAGCATTCATAAATGTGTGTGTGGGGACTCTACCCCTTAGCTTTCCATGGGAGCCTACAAATACTTATTTCTAAACATTTTCTTATGAAAAAACCGAGCTATGGTAGTTTGCCTCTTCAGGATAATAGTAACAGTAGCAACTCTAGTGGAGCTCACCAGTAGGAATAATAGTCACAGTGGGAATTCAAGTTTAAACCCACAATTTTCTGAGACTGGAGTAGGTCTATGTAAGCACACATTAGTCTCTCGATTGTTCAATGAGATCATTGGACCAAGAGAGTGATATGAAGAGGGTGATACATGGATTTTACCTGATTCAATTTTACTGGAGGTGTGAGGAGATCATATTCTACTTCAGATCCCTCATTCTACCCAACAATGACGACCACTAATACATATCCAGCCCTAGCATTAACAAGCTGTGATAGGAAGCCCAGGAAGAGGAGTCACCGGACATGCAGATGGTCTACGTAGAGACCACGAGGGCCAGGTGTGAGCATTGGGCAGCTGATCTGTGATGAATTTCAGAGACAGACAGCACAAACGCCTGACTAGCTGGATGCCAGTGAGGATTTAAATAGATGAGGGAAAAATTGTCAGCCTCTGAGTTTGAGAACTTTAGACAGAGAATGTGTTTGGGACCCAAGATGGTTTATTCCTTGGAATCAAGAGTAGAGTCTGGGGAAGTCATTTTGAGATGTCTAGTGATTATGTAGACATTCGCTATCACCACCACCACCGTCATCACCACCACCATCATCATCATCACCATCATCAATGACAACATCATCATAACCACATCAAATCTGTATAATATTTTTATTACAAAAAATACAGCTATTTTCTTGAGGTATGTGATATTACTTTTTAAATCACTTCTATGCTTATTTTACTTTGCAATAATGAAATGCAATAATGACAAAATATGTTCTGTAATTAACATGCCTTAATTAACATGTTTACCATTCATTAATTTATACAGAGTTTTAGTTGAGGTAAAAGAGATTTCCATCTTTTTATTTTATACTTAGTGATTTAATCTTGAGGAAATACCCCATCTCCTCCTGAGGCATGATATTTATACCTACTCTGGTAGAGATCAGTAAAAAATAATTGAAATGCTTTGTAATGTCTATGTAACATTTATGACATAATCTTTGCTGTGTCATATAAAGTTTATTTATTATGTTTTAAAATATCTATTCTCTATACTATGGTGTTTTAGTACCTGATGAAATCTATGACTTTCTAATTTAATGTTGTAGCATACTCACATGCATTTTGTGATATAAGAAAGTGTTACCTTTATGATTGATGTGGTATAATACTTGACATAAACAACTAAAGAAAAGACCTATTTATTTTTATTTTATTGTTTTATAAATACCAGTGTGTCATGGTGAGTCTGGTATAACACAGTAGATATAGTCACATCATAATTATCAGGAAACTTACAGAGAAACACACCGAACATCTAGGACAATGAGAAAGTAAACCTATTTCCTCCTATCAGACAGGAAGTGCCCCCATCTCCAAAAAATTTATTCAAATTTCGTATCAATGCATTCAATCCTTAATCAAGTTAGACTCTTTCTATTCTAGTACATTCCAGAAAGATCTTCTAAGACACACCCTGAAAAGTGGCACATAAGTCCTCTGGGAGGTTCATAATCCACTCATGATGATCAACATTAACCACACAAGAGTTTACTGTTCTTCCTAAACTTTACTTAACTGCAGGAAACAATTACAGGTTATTTTAAATGAAACTGAATTTAGCAAAAGGATATCTGGATATGCTGGATTTGGAAGACAAAGTGTATGTGGTAAAGAACAAATCTTCCTATGTTCATCTACATGTGAAAGCCATGCTCAGTCTCTGTCTACTTGCCTCATTCAATCTTTGTGCTATTTCCACATTTTGTTTTGAAGTTCTTCAGCTTTGTCTTTGTTTTTATTTCCTCATAATTGAGATTTGCAGATGGAATTTGACTTCCCATCACCTCATCTTAGCTGCTTGCCATTATCACTGCATTATAGTGAGGGAGCATTCACACACAATATGGTGCCTGCTTTCAGGGAAGCCTTGGAAGACGAGTGTCCTGTAGACATGATGCATGCGGTGAGAAATGACCACTGTTACCATTATCTGCATCAGCAAATTAAGTTTAGTTTTAAAGGGAGGAAAAAAAGAGTGCTATAGATGGATCTGACTAACCTTCACCTGCTTTATGCAATGTTACAGACCTGTACTTTTTTGTTTGTTTGCTTTCTAAATCATAGTCTAGTTTTACATAAGCCAGAGAGCAAAACCTGGGCAAATGTAGAGGAGTAATGATAATACATAAAAGCGAGTGAAGAGAAATGAAAATACGTAAGTGAAGAGTAGAGCTGAACAAGCACTATAACTTAAGCTTTGACGTAAGTGATAGGATGGTCAGAAATTAGTTCTAAATAGAATATTATAAAATAATGTTTATATGAATATTATTTTCATAATTAATGAAATGGTTAAAATATCCCACAAAATAGCAATCTATAAAATACATTCAAGAGAATCTTAATACAACCATCATTAGTACCACCAGTTCAAATTCAGTTCTGTAAAGTTAAATTGCCTAGACTGTCCAATTTCTTAAGACTTGTCAAGCACTGCTGGAAACCTGCTTCTGCAATATCACACTGAAGTTAAGTTTCAGGTAGATCTCCATCTCAGTTGATTCATTCTATCTTTCTCAAAATATTTCAGTATGTAACCAAATAATGATTTACTTTTAATAATCCAAGAAGAATTTCAAGAAAATGTATCTGTTCCACTGCCATTGTATTTTTATGGTTGAACATAGGACGAAATTCTCTTTGTGTGTTCCTTACATCATTTATCTACAATAATACAAATAACTTAATAGTCAAAAGCATCACTTAAAATTTATCTCATAACAGTATGATATTCAGCCTTGAAGTTACCTTTCACTCTAATAAAGATTTCTTAGTTTCATTTTAAGTAAATACAGGGATAAAGGAAAGTCAATTCAACATGCCATCAGTAAACACAAGGTGCAATCAGTAAAATTCTTGCCATGTTATTAAAGTGAGGACATAAAAATACGAAAGAATCTATAATTTCAATTTTGGCTTGAGGAAAGCTTAAGCTTGCAGAGGACAAGAATGCTGTCTGATGTATATAAAACACTGTGTACTGTTGGCACCTTGGTATTAAAATTCAATATTTACAAGTGGAACATGGTTTATGGAGCCGTTCCAGTGCACAGGCAAATGGAATGTATTGAGCACCTTGGGACTTCTGGAACACACTTTGATTTTATGCAACATCTTGTTAACTTTATGTGTTTTCAGAGCGCTTTTCCACTAGAGGGAGGAAAGGGGAAATTGGATCAAGGTCTTGTTTGTTAATTCTAGGCATCAACACTATGTAAAAAAACTGAAGAGACATTAACAAACAAAATATAACTCCCCACTGCTGCCTACTAGGTGCTCAGTCCTTTACCCTGGGCTCCTGAGATGCCCTGTAGGAAGAAAAACTGACTTGACCTTGTTTCTATTGACAGGAAGTCCCCAGCAAGTCCCAGTTGCTTTTCAGATTAACCCACTGGAGACATCAAAGTCTGAATAGTGTGTTGCAACATTTTTGAAAATCCATTTAGGTTTTTTTAATGTGTGTGTGTGTGTGTGTGTGTGTGTGTGTGTGTGTGTGTGTGTGTGCTCATGTGTATGTCTAGTTTTGTTTCTGTTGCTTTGATAATATACCCCAAAGAAAGCGACTTTTTATAGTAGCATTTGAGACATAAAGTATTTTGGTGAAAATGCATGCTGGGATAACAGCAAAGAGCATGAGCCTGGACCATGATATTCTAGCTTAGGACCAGAAGCAGTGAGAGAAGAGATGAGGCCAAGTTATCCAAAGGAGAAGACTGTCCACAGGGATATGTTTCCTTCAGTAATGGTCCACTTCCCAAGTTCCCTAACAGTGCCACCATCTGGGGACCAAGTGTCCAAACATGTGAACCTATGCATATATCACAAGTAGTAACATGATTTCAAAAATTTGAGCCATGTCTAACATATACTTAACACAAGCTTAGTTACTAGTGTTAGTGCAAACCAAAAACTTTATGTTGAGAGGAAACTTTCAATAACTAACAGGAACAAAATGTTCATTATAATTTTATCTACTATTGTAAATCTAATCTAACCATGCTAATATTGTAAAATCACTATCGTATCCTAAAATCTAGTCTCCTCTCAAGAATCAACACATTTCTTTTCCTAAAATCAAAACCAGAGGAAGAATATCAAGCTTTTGTGTTACCACTAGGGGGATACAGTACTTTTTTATGAAAACTTATGTTAAATAATATTACATGCCTTGTTGAAATTTTTCATTCATGTTTCATCTAGAGAATATAAAATCAAGATACAGAAAATAAAATGGTGGTGTAAACCCACAACGAGCAAGCAGAAATAGCTTTTTAAAATTGCTGTGGCTCATTAGCCAGACAACATAGCCTATTTGTGAGTTATGGCCTCTAAACACATGCGCGAGCACACACACACACACACACACACACACACACACACAAGTATATACTCACTCACACATGTATACACCCATACAACTTTGGTTTTGGTGACTATATTAATGATGGAAATTGCATTATACAAATCTTTTTTCAGAGATCACTTCTTACAATCATGTCTTGATTATGAGTTTTGAATACTCACTCTGAAGATGGTGTTTCCTGCCAATCTTCCAACATCACACACATACACACACACACACACACACACACACACACACGCATACACACAATACTCAGGAACAAACACACACATGTGAATGCATACACAAAAGCAGAATTGTCCAGTGAATGGTTTTATTGAATATCACTGTTTTTAGTTGGTAGGGTTTTAGTATCAATTTAATGTTTTATGTAAGGCTTTGAAAACCAAGACATCCTCCTCTTCCACCCCAACCCCAGGCTAATTCCTGGAGATCCCACAAAATTATCCTTTTCCACTTCCATTTCTGTATTTTGAAGTTTGTAAAGAAAATTTCCTTTACACTGTCTCTTTTATTTTTCCTTGGTATCATTATACTTTTGTCTTTAACTCAGGAAATTTTGTCATAGAAAAGTCAGTGCCACTGTTGGCCAGAGGCATCCTGGAGCCTGGGGAAGATGTGCTTTATGTTCCTGAAGTCAGCAGAAGGGTTCATCAGGTCTTGCACCACAGAACTCTTATTTCTCCATTGTTCCCCTTGCATGGAGCTGTGACCAGAACACATAAATGTCCTTTACTCTGTTTATTAGATGGAGATTGAGCTGCTGGGTCAGTCTTAAAATATTTAGGTGGGTGATGGCTGAACCCCTTTAAAAGCGCCAAAATATAAGCCTTGCTTCTGTCATTGGGCACGTAGAATCACTATCTTATCCTTAACTGAAGATAGCCAGGGATGGATCCCCTCCCCCTTCCTAACAAGGTCTTCCCTCCTCCTAAACATCTTGACTTTGTCTTCTACTGATGAGCAGGCTCTGCCCTTTCACAATGGCATCATGTGTAGAATTCAGATGATTGCTGTAGTTCCCCATCACTTGTTCAGTCCTTCAGGAAATATAAACACCTTCCCTGTTAATTTTATCTGTTTACATTTTGTTCAATGCTCTAATTTTTAAATGTGTATTACAATTTCAAATCGTTCCAATTCTTAGACAAGAACCCAACTACTACATAGACATCACAACTATCTTTTCCTTCCTTCCTTCCTTCCTTCCTTCTTTCCTTCCTCCCTCCCTCCTTCCCCCTCTCTTTCCTTTCTTTCTTTCTTTCTTTCTTTCTTTCTTTCTTTCTTTCTTTCTTTCTTTCTTTCTTTCTCTCTTTCTTTCTTTCCATCATAAATGTGAATTTTCATATCACATATCAGAGATATGTTTTTAAATGCCTTGGGAAAGTAGCTTTCCTGCCTAGAATATAGCCTGTCTAGATACATCACCATTATAGCTTACTGAATTTAACTCAATGTGAAAGTTTATTTTATATTTTCACATAAAACGTAAGAAAATAAAAATTTACATGGAATTTTTTACAAACAGATGTTCTTGTGTGTTTCGAGGAACTTCAGTGCAAATTATGTACTCCCAAGGCAGAACTTATGAACAAATGCTTTAATAAAACAATATTTAGTCATAGAAAGCATCTAATTTATTTTAAATTCATAAAAATTAACTCTGTCTATGTCTCCCTCTCTCTCCCTCTCTCTCTCTCCCTCTTTCCCTTCCTTTCTCCCTCCCTCCCTCTCTCTCTCTTTCTCTGTCTCTCTCTGTGTGTATATGTGCATGTAGACGTATGCATGTGTGTGTTTGTAGTGTGTGTGTGTGTGTGTGTGTGTGTGTGTGTGTGTGTGTGTGTGTGAAAATTTGCTAAAAGACTCTTTGTAGGCCACCAAAAAGTAAAGACATTTTTGGAGAATTTTTTAAAAGACAGATTCTTTATTCTGTGGTGATCTGGTCTCATGTGGTTGCAGAATTCACAGCTCTTATGTCTTTGCTATATCCATCGGATAAAAGGATGTCTTCCACATCGTATGAGAGAGGCTCCATTAAATGCTTACCGCCTCACACAGGGACCAATTGTACGAGGCAGGGTGGTAACATAATCTTTGGAAGATTGGGCCTTGTTATCTATTATACAAAGGCCTTTTTGAAAATTATTTTGGTCAATTCTTTGTCCTTATTAAGTCTCTGAGTGAAAGGATAAATTCCCTGTGCTTTTCTAGCTTCTCTTTATGAGTGAAAGATTTACAGGGATAATTATTTTGTTGCTAGAATAGGTTATAGCATGTTCTAAGAACAGATTGATTAATTATTTTTCTAACTGGTTAAAACATATTCTTTTTCTTTTTTCCAGTATATCTTCATATGAAAGACAATGATTAAAAAAAACTGAGCTAGTCACATCTTATCAGACAAATTTCTTCTGCTAAACAATTTAAAACAATGAAAACAAGTCTCACTAACATGTATAAGTTTAAAAGAGATGATTGTAAACACACAAAAAATAAGTCAATTGGAGGGATGCCTTTGAATTTATGAAAATAGGAATTATCGAATATTATAAAATATCTAAAGCATTGAAATCTGTGTTCATGATAGCAAAGCAGATATCTACATATGATTTTATGTGGGACACTAGGCATATCATATTTAGCAATAAATATTACACCTATCCAGATTTCTGCATTGAGAAGCATGTATAAGATATATATATATATGTGTGTGTGTGTGTATATATATATATATATACATATATATATAATTTTTTATTCCTCAGTTTTTCTATTCCCAATATCATATGTTACTGATAGCACTATCAAAATTAAATAATTAGGGAGAAACAATAACAAAAGTATTAAAGGTTGGGAAAGTGTTTTTCATGATAATTAGAAAAATAATAAGCATTTTTAAAACTTTTTATGTTCTGCAGTCACTTTGATTCAGTTATTTGGAAATTAATATCTCAAGGCAGACTTAAAACACTGACTACCTTAGTCAAAGAATGTTGTACATTAGAAACATTTTGGCTTTTTAATATCTTTAAAAAAGTTTAGATGAAGACCCAAGAACTATGGTAACAAAGATTACCACTTTCTCCTGAATCACCATGATGACCATAATAGGTTAGTAATCTCTCAATTATCAGGCAACATAACATGGACATTTGTATTATTATCTTTCAATTAGATAAACTGAGACACCAAATTAAAAATGCTAGCTAAAGGGCATCCATACATCAAGGGATTGAAAAATATTTGGAGTGGTTTTCAAGCAAAAAGAATGTGAGAGGACATGTATCTGATGGGCTAAAGATAAATTAATGGAGCTTCTACTGGTAGAGTTAGATTATTATCTTCACACTGTGCAAGTGAGATTTCCTAGAATCCCAAATAGCTATTTAATTTCTTTTAGCTGAAAAAGTTCTTAACAGTAGTCTACAAAACTCCCAGAGCCAGGATGACATTAATGAAATGCCAGATTCAAGACGTATAATTCTCACAGGTTATTTTGTTTTTCCGTTTTAAATGAATGATTCGCCATAACGTCCTAGATTCGAGTTGTAGACTATTGTGGTACTCTTAGTTTGGAGCTATGGAAACGGCAACATTGTAGATTTTATCTATGATCCTGCTTTAGGTATTTACTCTACAAACAATGCTTTAAAAGGTGGGCAGAGGAAGAAGCTTAGTCTCGTAATTGAGTTCATGGCATGGGAAGAGTTAAAAGCTTTCTTTATGGGCTGGAGACCCAGCTCAGGTAAGCTTCTGATTTGCAAGCATTGAGAGGACCTGAATTTGGATCCCTAGGACACACAGGTGAGCTTAGTCACAAATGTCTGTAACCCCAGCATAGCAGGGGCAAAACCAAAAGACTCTCTGGCCTTGCTGGCTAGGATGCCTGCTGCAATGGGTACCTTGACAGACATTATTTCAAAAGACAAGATTGTGTCTATCCATGACAACACTTAATATCAACCTCTGGGATTTACACAAATGTACTAATGTGCTAACAAATGCATATACATGCACTATACACACAATCTCTCTCTCACACACACAAATAAAACAATTAAACATTTCTGAGCATTACTCCTTTAACCTATTAATCAGTGAGAAACAAACTATATGTATTCATTTGCTGATCTCCTTTTCAAACTGACTTCTCAATGTTTTCTGTTCAGGAAGTGATATTTGTGGACCGTCCTCTCTCTCTCTCTCTCTCTCTCTCTCTCTCTCTCTCTCTCTCTCTCTCNCTCTCTCTCTCTCATGTTAAACAAAAGGGAGGAGGAGCAGAAGAGTGAGAGATCTCTTTCAGTGACAGAGATAAGGAAAAGACTTTCCAGACAGAGCTAATTTGAGTTATCCCTTACAGACAGATAGACAGGAATGCAATCAAGACAGAAGATAGGTGGAATTCTATTCCAAGGAGGTCAACAACTTAGAAACAGAGATATAGGGAGGCCTGTAAACAGTTTACTTGCAGCTTGAATGACGTGTGGGGAATAATAAGAGGAAAGGCCATCATGCTACTTCTTGACAAAACTGCAGGAAATCAACCATGCTACGTTAAAATGCTTGAATCTTATTTAGGAGGCTAGCATAATTATTAACTGTTCTACTGAAGGTGCAATGTCTGCTCATAAGCTTTCTCATGTGATTGTGTCATGCCCACAACACAATGGCAAAAGCAATGCAGTACCTTGTAGTACTTAATCAAATGGCTTGAAGGACTATTTCATTAAGGAGGAAATAATCCTAAGTATATACTATGAATCTTCTAAAATTCCTATATACCATTTTGTACTTTAAGAATAAGAGAATGGGAATACAACCTACCCCTCCTCCACCCTTTTGAAGAAAGGGTCAGGCTGGTTTTGAACTCATTATGTAGCTAGGGATGAAATTGAACTAATCCTCCTGCTTCTGTCTCTCTTGTGATGTCTCATTACTGGTGTGTGCTACAGTGTCTGGCTAGAAATGTTATTTTATACAGGTAGGATAAGGCTCACAATAAAGAAGCAGATTTTTTTTTTTTGTTTTTGTTTTCAAGACAGGGTTTCTCTGTGTAGCCCTGCCTGTCCTGGAACTCACTCTGCAGACCAGGCTGGCTTTGAACTCAGAAATCCACCTGCCTCTACCCCCCAAGTGCTGGGATTAAAGGCGTGTGCCACCACTGCCTGGCAAGAAGCAGATTTTTAATGTGTAAATAAATGCAACTTGGTTGGTGGTATTTGTCTCAGTTAGGGTTTGTTTCTGTGCTTAAACAGCATGTACATAAAAGGAACTAGGGAGGAAATAAACAGTTTACTTCATTTTGCATTTCTACACCCCAGTCCATTAATGAAAGGAATCAAAGGAACTTGGGTCAGGACCTGGAAGCTAGAGCAGGCCTTCCCACATCAACCATCAATAAGGAAATGCACTTCCAGCTTGTCCATGGCCCGGTTTTATGGGACATTTTTTTTAAATTGATGTTCCTCATCTAAAATGATGGTTACTTGTGTCAAGGCGACATAAAACTAGCCAGCATAATGTTAAAGCCTAAACCTATGATTACTCGCTAGGACAATACAGGACAACCAAAACATCTTCAGGAGTGCAAAGGAATGTGTAATGTTTGGGTTTTAATACAGCAACACTGAAATTTCAAGAAGCATCAAGCCTTTGTTTTTATTCCTTCTCATGAATATATATATATATGCTCTTTAGACAGGCTTCAGTTCAGCACAAATCTCCCATCTCTCACACTGTTTCTCCCCCACTCTTTCTATGTGTGTGTCTATATGTGAGTTCCCATCCCAACCCTCCCATTTCCTCTGGCTGCTACACAGCTGAGCCTGGCCTGGAACATACTGTATAAACTAAACTACTGCAAAACTCATGAACCTTCTGAATGACAAGGACCAAATATTAGTTATTATCTGAAAGAAAAATACGTAATGTGAAAGGAACTCTTTACATATATATTTATATATATTTTTTAATGTATAAATATATTCTCTCTATATATTTCAATATGCTCTCTTTTTCTCAGATGGCAGCAATTACCTATAAACAAAAATATAATGTTTAAAACTAAGCTATGCAGAGATTTACAAAATGTAAAACAGTTAGTTCATTATCGTGTATCACAGATTAACCCCTCACTTGAAGGTTGCGACTCATGCCCTTGCATCATTAGAAACAACATCTTGGGGAAAAGGCATCATTCACAATATCTCAAGATTAACACAAGCAGAATGCTATTTAAAGAAGCCCAAGATGATCAGACCAATCCTGCCATCTTCATCTTGTTTTTAAAAGATACTCATAACAGAAACATGTTTCATTTGGTGATCTAATTCACACAAACTTCTCAGTCAGGTTATCTACTCACATCAAGGCTGATAAATACTTTCTGCCTCTTAACAAAACTTGGATGCCCTTTCCCTTATTTTGAACTAGAATTATCAATTCAACTTGTTTTGGAATGCATCTCAACTCAGGGGTGCTTGTCTGGGATGCACAGGCTCTGGACCCCATTACTATCCTTACAGTAAATCAAACCAAAAACCTGAAATCTTCCTAATTAATTTATCTTACCCCAGTGTTACCCTTAATAGACCTCAATGTCATAAGTATTGACTACATTTCATATCTTGATGCTCAATCATATCCAAAGTTAGATTACTGATTATCTGTTGCATACTGATTTAATTTTTCTTTCTAGAGAGGATTCATGATCTCTGAAAACAAGTAGCACATAAGACATTGTTTTTTATTCTCTAGACTGTAAATTGTAACCAGGAGTTAAGTGAACATCTGAAATTCTTAAGATTGGTTCTTAAAAATCTTAAGAATTGTTCAAGTGCAATTTAGCAGGTTCGTATTGCCTCTGCTCTAGACAAAAATAAAAATTGACATCAAAACAGATTATATTTCCAGGTTACTCAAGCTAAAAGACTTGAACAACTCTATTTGGTACATATGTGTGTATCAAATTAATATGCATATATTAATTTGCTTATGTTAATTTGTACATATGTTATGTATTGCAAGCAATGCACTCCTTTACATTTAATTTATATATATGAGGTTTTTGTCTACCTGTCTGTTTCTGTGCCATTTGTGAGCCTAGAGCATGAGGAGGTCAGTAGAAGGTGCTGGTTTCCATGGTACTGGAGTTACAGATGGCTGTAAGCTGCTATGTGGGTGCTGGAAACTAAACCCAGGTCTTCTTCCATAGTAGCAAGTGTTTTTAACCCTTGAGATACCTCTCAGGTCCCACATTTTAATTTTAATGATAAACATCCTTGTAGAAGATTAAGAGAATTGTCAGAAAGAAAATGAGATGGAATCATATCTCCAGAAAGAATATGAAATACAATGTGTGAACATAATAATCCTTGTGCATTTGTCTACAACTATGAAAGCAATTGGAGATTTTTTTGTGAGCCCCCAAAGTGAACATATAACTTCTGAAGTGCTTTGCAGAGTAAGTGCCACTTCTCCAGTATCAACCCAATGTCCCCACCCCTATATTCCAGAATCCTGTTGATATCAAAATGGACACTTGATAATGAACTTTAATTACTTTAAAACGTATCTCTTTTGCTTATTCTTTCCTCACATATTAGAGTCTGACTATAGTTACCCCTCCCCTGACTCCTCCCACTTCTGCCTCACATTTACTCCTCTTAGGTTTCCCTCCAGAAAAGAACAGAGTTCCCAGGGATCTCAAATAAACATGGCATAACATGTTCCAATAAGACTAGGCAAATTGTGTCATATCAAGGCTGGACAAGGCAACCCAGTTGGAGGAAAGGGTCCAAAGAGCTGGCAAAGGAGTCAGAGATGGTCCCTGGCCCCACTGTTCGGAGTCCCGTAAGAACACCTTTCTATATCCTGCCATGACATGACATGCAGAGGATCTAGGTCAGACCTAGAAAGGCTCCCTGTTCATTGCGTCAATCTCTGTGAAGACCTATGAGCCCTGGTTAGTTGATTTTGTGGGACATGTTCTTGTCCAGTCAGTCCTTGACCCCTCTGGCTCCCACAATCCTTCCTTCCTCTCTTTCTTAGGATTCCTAGAGATCTGCCTAATATTTGGACATAGATCTCTGAATCTGCTCCTATCAGCTGCTAGGTGAAGCCTCTCTGAAGGAACCCAAGCCTGACAGTGCCTAGAGGGCCAGCCACAAGAGGCTGGAGAGCCCAGAGACCCAGCAGAGAAGCGAAGACGACCGGGGGCGAAAGTCAATGAGATGATTCCTAACGATGTTCTACTCTACTGGAGGTGCAAGATATTTCCTATCCATTCACAGTGACTGGAGGGGAGAGAGGAGGAGCAGCTAAGAGAGGTGAGGGGCGGAGACAAAGGGCTCAAGAGCAGAGAAGATTGGGCTGGGGGCGGAGAAGGAGGCACGGAAATCCAGGTGGCTTCAGTCATATTTCTGGTGTTTTGGAGAGTTTAGAAAATTGGGATAAAACTTTATCATTGTAAATTGGCATTATGTAATTGGGAGTATGTATTTTATATACATAAATATATTTGTTTAACTATTCAAGTTTAAGAGTCATGCTTCACTGATATTTGGAAGGAGTGGTGCAGAGGCCTGGCAAAGCGGTACTCTTTATTAAATATTTACCACTATATACTGGTATACCAGAGTCTAGCATAATCATCAGCAACTTTGTCTGTGTGCTTCCTCACAATGTGTTCTTAGATTCTGTGACATGGGTATTTTTATAGTTATTTAAATATGTGGATGTAATTGTGTGTGTACATTCGTGTGTGTAGTTGAAGTTCAGATATAATTTTATTGAACAAAGAGTACACACAATTCTTTCAACCATAACACTGAAAGGAACATCAGCAGGCATTGTAACCTTCATCAATACAACAAAGGTCTCAGTTTAAAAAATACAGATTATTAGCAGGAATTTGCTGCTCAAAATGGGACTTACAATTAATATAATTTAAAAGAAAATAGGACAAGAAATAAATACTTGCTTCCAATGTTACATTTCTCTTCTCAAACCTTAGTGTCGTATGAGAAGTTTAAAAGTCCTCAAGGGATATTGTATTTGTGAATGAAGTAGACATTCTATGTAGTTATTATACTATATAATATACAATACATATGCAATATATAAATACATTTAAATTTGATAGTTTGTAGTACACAAAATATTGAAAGATTGTCATGGGGATAAAGATATGTTCAGAAGCATTATGTTTAGGTTCTTGGGCACAAATAAAATCTAAAATTTGTCTTTGTGTGGGGTGGGGCAGGTTTTCCCTATGTTTCCCAGGCTGGTTTGAAGTCTGTCATCTTCATGCCTCCCCTTCCACAGTGCAAGGCATGAGGGATGCATGACTGGACATCTAGGCTCATAGATTTCTTTGTTAGGGTGGGGGAAGCGTTCTTAAAAATACATCTAAGGAAGAATAAGGGATCTCCTTTTCAAAAACAGGCATCTCAAAATTACACTAGTTTTACTAGTTAATCTAAAAGTGTTACCAGTCCATTTTTCAAGATGTCAGAGATGATAATGATTGAATAACTAACATAATTTCAAAGCCATTCAAGCCATCCCAGTTATAGCCTGGTACTTTAAAAGTATTAGATGCTCCTATATTCTGGGTCTTTGTTCTTGCCTTAAGTCTGACTTATATATGGGGACAATTCAGCAAGAACAAGTGGGCATCTCTCACATTAGTTAAGAGCATTAGTTAATGTAGTAGTGCACCCCGAGTTGTTTCCTGCCTCTGCTGTATTAGTGTATTTTTCTAGAAGAGGAGTTGCAAAAGTTGCAACAGCTTCGTGTTTGCTCAGCCTGTTTCTCAGCCATAGAGGTGGGGTGCTAGTATTGAAAACTTCTTTCATGAGGTTATCTTGTGTGAACCCAGCTTTGACATTCTCAGTATAGACTCTCACTGTGTGCTGAGCTCTTCGAATTATGCCCCCCTGTCCAACACAAAATTTAACTAATTCCTCTGATTTTGCACAATTTGTCCTGGATTGCATGGCTAAAATTCCAAGTTTGAAACAGCAACCCTTGGACAACAAAACCAGGATCCTAGCAGTGTTTCAGGCTAGCTGTCAGGAGCAGCCTGCAGGTTGAAAGAGACTCTCCTAAGTGTCAGTCCCATGGCCCCCACCATCCCCAACTTGAGAGAACAAAGCTGGCCCGCATCGTGCATCAGATATCTTACTGTGCACACCCTAGCTTCCAGACAAAGCCCATAGATCTAATTTCAGCTTTGCCAGCCTTGGTCCTGTTCCTTTAAGTTTACTAAGTCGGAAATATACCTGTAAGCAAGCAGTCTAATGTCTCTGTAATCTTGCTGCTGTGAAAGTATTTAATAATAAAGCCTCAGAAGTTGGGAGGTTAGATGGAAATCCATGGTATCTAATGCCAAGGTGGTGTTCATTGCATTGGACGTTGATTAAATTTTCTTTTAACATCTCTTGAAACTTACATTTTCCTACCGTTTAGACATTTTTCTCCTCCAAACTATTTTTTATATCCATGATTTAGAGTGATATGCAGTGAGGCAGCCGCTCTGAATTGGCTCAGAAACGATTCTGGGGGTAATGATCAGGGATTGAAAACCTCTGCTTCTGTTGCATTTAAGGAAAATAAAGCTAACTTTATCCTGGAGCTCCAGGCCGAGCCAGGTCAGAGATTTGAGACTGCTCAAATAGCACCATCCAAATTTTATCAGGTTGAAATGACAGCTATGTTCCAGAATCCCACAGGTTGATAAAAGAAAAACATATTTGAGTGCAGTCTCAGAGATCAGATACAGGATTGCTAGCTGTAGTCACACACTTTTGAAAAATTAAGAAACTTCATTTGCCATCTGTGTCTGGGCTTTGAAAGACAATTGCTATTTCCATGTGGACACCAATCTGAAAAAAAATGGAGACTCTAAACCTGAAATCTTATGAAATGCAACTGATAGGGTTATGCTTTCAATTCAGGGCAATCTCCACCCCAGAGCCCAGTGGTCTGAAGGCTTGATCCCAAACATAATGTTCAAAGTGGAGACTTTGGTTGTAAAAACAAGGGAACAAGAATGTTGTGGGATTGTGTCTTCTATATATGACAGAAAACCTGAATCCGTGAAATCTCAACAGTGTGGCTGCCTAAAAGAGGCCTGAACACTGACATTACCAATTGACATGCCAACATGGATGGAAAATAACTCACAAGGTCTCCCTTCAAGATGAAGAGCTACAAATGATTAATGGCTGTGGAGAGAGGGAGAATCAGTCTTTCCTAGAGATGAGCCCTCTACTTGTTATCCAATATCAAGTGCTCAGCCCTAAAACCATATACATATCAATGATACTAAAGAGACTCAGCAGGTCACATTTATATATTTATACAATGATATATAAATATATATGCAATTGTATAATTTATATTTGTAGATATCTTCCTTTCTTCTCAAATATTGGACTTTTTTCTTTAAATAAATATTTATATTAATTTGATATATTATGAACTAAATATATAAATTATATGTATTTAAAGAAAAATAGTTCATAATTTGATAAGGAAGGGAGAGGTGACACACAAGATGCTAGAGGGTGGAGAGATGACATGGTTTATACAATGGTGGATGACATAGATGAGTGCATACATGTGACATTATAATGTCAAAACAGGCATTTGTGGAGTGATTGGAGCATGAGGGTGTTGGCCTAAGCAATGAATTATTTATTGATGAACCCAGAGCTGAATTTGAAAATTGTAGGATATAAGAGGTAACCTCTATCCTTGGGTTTAGACTTTGAAAGTATATCTTATTCCCGACCTCTCTCCCTTCATTCCCATGAGCCGATGAACTTGGCTCTCCATGACCTTCTACCACAAGGATCTGCCTCATCACAGCCTAGCAACACGGGAGTGAGGTGACCCTGGATTGAACTTCTCACGTAGTTAAACTAAATGCAATCTTCACCCCTTAAGCTCTTTTCTTGGGTGTTTTGTCACAGCAATGGAAAACCCGTCTGATCCAGACAGAACAGTTATTGGCATTGTTGTAATAACTTATAGTTATGACCTGAGTGTCCAACCACACAAAGCCACCTACCCCATGCCTGGAGCGAAGCCCTGTCTTTTATGGAGTCCACACTGTTCGCTTTGCACCAACCATGTGTGTTTACTTCTTCACATCATCATTTCCTCCACGACAACAGTTAAATCAAGGCAATCTGCGAAGATGTTCTTATAACACGGACCTAAAACTTAATTATGTGCTTTTTCATTTGAGTTTAACTCCTTTATTCTAACATATTCATCCCAACATCTTTTCTAATTAAAAAATATTTCAGAGGTGCCATTCTCTAACAGAAGCATAGAGAAATGAAAGAGCAGAAAATTATATGATTATCATAATCCCAAATAAATTATGCTGAGTGCTGATTTATTTATGTAAGCGAAAATAGGAAACTGCTCTGATTTATGCAAAGATACTCTCTTATCCAAACCAGAGGAGTACAGCATTTTTATGAACCTATGCCCCATGTTAAGTTATTTGATAGAATAACATCGCAGAATCATGTGAAAATCAATCTACTTTGACTCTGCACCATGTATCAAGGTACATAGTGGGTCTTGAGTCTGATTCAAGAACTGAGTTCTTTAATCTTTGGTGGGTCATGGGGATGGAGGGTACTTGAAATAGAAGACAGTAACAATAAAAGACAGAGTTAAGCATTAGAGCTCTCAGGACAGTATGGACTCTGAAAATAAAAGAGTAAGTTACTGCATCTAATACATGATCTTCATAATACATAACTGTTACTGCACATAGAATAAGTAGGTAGATCTAATACACAATCTTCAGAATCCATACATGTTAGAACACAGAACTTAAGTAAGAATATGAACCCATCTGCTTATTAGCCTTATGAATGCCACTGGATTTTATGTCCTGGTTGTTAAGGAATATTCTCTGTAATACTCTTTAAGGGAGACTCAAATGTTCTTGACTTTGGGACAGTTGAAAAGAGTGATAATTAAAAAAAAAAAAAGACTAGTGATTGAAATGTCATGACCAGCATTGGTATAGGAGGCATAATACCCCAAAATGGTAAATGATACCTGATGAACTAAATAAAGTAAAATCTGCTATAGCTTTTCACCATGAAACCGGCTGTGTAAGAATTGTGTGCATGTCAAGTGGAAATGGTTAATAAACTCTATGCATAGATGAATACACTTACTTTCACTATATGGATTTCTTGGGTAAATTCCAAAAAAGAAGCACATGTAGAGGAATATATTGAACCATGTAGGGTTATCCTGATTATAACAGTATAACCAGGTAAGACACTTAAATGCCAGCATGGCCCCTTTCTCCACCACTGGGCTAAAGTGGGCCTTGCAAATCTCCAAAATACTTAATACCATCTCCACCAGGATACTCAGGTTCCATGTCTTTCAGAAGTTTTTTTTTTCTTTTGAATAATATACATTTTTTAAGTTGAGATATGATTTTTGAGTAAATTATATATTTTCTGTAAATTAATGGCATATTTGTTCATTTATGAAAGTCTGATTTTACTACTATTGACCTAACACTTGCTAAGTTGAAACTTCTAATTTGAATTTATGAAACCATTGGTTAAACCTTGCAGCTAAAGTTTGAGAGGACTATCTCCGTCTTGCTCACATTATTTTCATTTGTTGTAGGATTAGTGCAAAACATATGACCTTACCAACCATGCCACTCCACCTGTAATGAGGAAATACAGTGTATCTTACATCTTTCAGTTTTCAAATCAGTATCTCTCCCAGCAACACTTGCAAGGAGCTGTGGCTAATGATGCTCTGATGAAAGCAGTTTGAGATTTGGACCAAATATTTCTTGACATCAGGATAATTTATAAAAAGCAAATGTCAAGGAACATTACCAGCATGTACGGCTATTGGCTTCTCATCAGAGTAAGAGATGCAAAACCCTGCGGATGTAGATTTGAAGAGATGTGAAGAGATTTGTAAGATATATGAGCTTCGGTTTTAGTGTGAAATAATTCTCTAGTTCTTACATCTTTCATAGGGTAAATATTTGGGGTGGGGGTGGGGCTGGCAATATCCAGTGAAGTAGGAGTGCCTTGGGATTGGATCTACCTTTTCATCAGCATTCAATAGCCACTGTTTGTCATTGATCTTATGCTTCTCAAAACTAGGAATGCTGTTTTAGCCTCATTACCACTTTAAAGAAAAGTGCGCACTTAGACGAAACACAGTTTCCATACTTTTTATCTGTTTGGTTGAGCGATTGGCCCACTTACACTTTTTGGTTGTTTATTGAGACGTGTTCTCATGGGACCCAGGCTGGCCTCAAACCCAAGAGCTGAGGATGCCCTTCATTTTCTCATCCTTGAACCTTTGGATGCCTAGAGCTAGAGTTATATGTGACCACACATGGCTGTTTTTTCTCCTTTAAACACCCCAAGCTGTGAAACCATCATTGCATCATGTTGTAAATGTTGCCAGTGTAAAGATGCAGCATACAATTCAAGGGTGAATGCTGACTTAGTCCCCTCTCTTTTTTGCCTTTTTATTGGCTTATTTATTTACATTTCAGATGTTGTTTCCCTTTCCAGTTTCCCCTCTACAACCCCCCTTCCCCTGCCCTCCCCCAGCTTCTATGAGTGTGCTCATTCACTCACACACCCACCCACATACTCCTGCCTCACTGCCCTAGCATTCCCCTATGCTGGGGCATGAAGCCTTCTCAGGACCAAGGGCCTCCCCTCCCCTTTATGCCAGATAAGGCCATCCTCTGCTACATATGCAGCTGGAGCCATAGGTCCCTCCATGTGTAATCTTTGGTTGGTGGCATGACCCCTGGTTGAGGGATGGGGCCACCTACCCATCTCAAAATTTTAACAGAAAATGCAGAGTGAAAGAGTAGAGCAGAGACTGAAGGAAAGGCCATCCAGAGACTGCCCCACCTGGGGATCCATCCCATATGCAGCCACCAAACCCAGACACTATTCCTTATTCCAAGAAGTACATGCTGACAGGAGCCTGATATAGCTGTCCCGAGAGGCTCTGCCAGTGCCTGACCAATACAGATGTGGATGCTTGCAGCCAACCATGACCCCAATGAACAAGTCAGGGAAAGGACTGGAGGAACCGAAGCCTCCCCCAAACTCCTCCACCCCATCTTCCAGGGACTTAGACCCTTTCATCCCATAGCATCTGGAGACTCCTTTCCTAGTAGAGTAATTTGGGGGCTTGGAACAAACTCAGTTTCTATAACCAAAGATGTCACCTAAAGACATGCCTTCTTCCTATTCCTATATTGTCTCTTCGTCCTTGATTCGCTACAAGACAGTTGGCCTTCAGGTTGCTCAATATTTAATCTCCTAAATTCATTATATGTTAAGCAATATATTCTTTTAAACAAAATCTATTACAACAGAAGTCTGTGCTAGGGTCTTTTTTTTAAGTATTTTTTTTTTTAAAAAACAGATATTATCTTTGACATACCAATGCCTTTCCTTACATCCTGAATTCATAAGATGAGTGATCAGATTTAGAACAGTGTAACACAAGTTAGCTGGCTGGAATGTTAAATTAACGAAGTGGCTTTTGCATGAACAGTTCTCTTAGCAGATATGGGATCACCTGAAAAGTGGGATTATTGAAAGCATCCTGTGGTTAGATTTCTTTTCAATTAATTTTTGACTAACCTACCTACTGAGTCAAATGGATGATAGTCCCACAATAGTGCTTCAGATGAAAGGGAGCAAATTCCCCACTGTTTTCTGGGCTAATTGCAGACTTGAACTTCTATCTGCTACCTTCAAACTACTTGGTAGTTTCCTTTTTTCCATTTTTTCTATTCTCTTCTTTTTTCTCTTCTCCTTCCTTCCTCCTTCCTTCCTGTTACTCCTCCCTCCCTCCCTTGCCCTCCTTTCCTCCCTCTGTCCCTCCCTTCTTCTCTCTCTTCTGTCCTGTCTTCTTTCTCCTTCCACCTTTCCTCCCTTTTATTTATTTATTTATTTCATAGATATTTGACCACTTGAGACAATGTATTAACTTATGTGTTTGGGTTGTTATCTGACTTTGATAGGAAAAATAAAGATCCTTTTGGCCAGGGGATTTGTTTTGTTCTAATCAATGTCTGAGAAATAAAACACAATAAATACTCATTGAAGTAATAAATAAAGCAAAGATTCTGCTTGGATCAATTCCTTAATTGATTTTTAAGGCTCTCTGTTTGTTGTCGCTTCAATTGGTTGAGTCTAAGATTATATTCAAATATAAAGGATTAGATCAAGTTAGTGATTCACTTGGGTACAGAAAGATCATTGTTATCATCTACAAACCCACTTGGAAATCTGGGAACTAAGAAATATTAGCAGTCAAAATAAAGATAATCCTTCTGAGTTTTCAAAACTCTGCATCCCATATAACAAGGCCCTGAAACTCTAAAAAATCTAAATATTAACATTTGCATTTCACAAGTAGCTTCCTTAAATAGCAGGGTCATCTCTACTTGTCATCAATGATGCCTTCCTTATGCAAATGCACCCCTCATATGCAAGATTTATGAAGAATTGTTCTACCTGTCATCATGCAAACAAGCCATGAAATACATAGCTGTTCTCCTTATTTAACTATAACTATATATATTAACAATAATTATTTAACCATAACTACCACTACCTACATGTCTAACTATATTAAAATTGTCTATGGATAACTAAGTCATGAATATTAGCTTCCTTCCATACATTTGATGTAGAGAGCCTTATTGAGGTGCCAAGCCACCTGGCAGGAACTTGACATTACCAATGTGAAGTTCCTCTCCCAGCCTTTGAGCGGGAACTCCTGTGTTAGCCATAATACCTTCAACCTAGGGCAGAGTGCTCAGACAAAGGTGAAGCCTATTGTTCTTCAAGGACCTGCAGTCTCCTGAGAAACACTAGCCACCCTGTGGAGCAACTGAACTGGTTCTGCTGAGAAGCTTCCAGCCTTTTCCCCTGCCTATATATTGGGAGTTCTTCATTAAACTTTGAGACCTTGAATAGCAGGTGTTATCTTGGTCTCTGTCTCTTTTTTGCCACCTTCCTGTACATCCCTAGCTTCCCTTCCAGGTAACCGCTTTGATGTAACTTTGGGCAGTTACAATTTGAGAAATGAATAAATAGAAGAGCAGTCTTGTATCTTGAATATTCAATCTATCCACTCCATCATGGCATACAATGTCACCACCAGCTGGTAGATACACACACCCTACAGCTTTCTTGAAGATTTGCGGATTCACTAACCACCAGCATCCATACAACATATGGGTGCTTGCATACCATGCTTACAAACTGTATAGTCATGTGCATAAGGACAAAATATCTTGTGAAATTTACAGTACGAGGAGCTGTTCAGGGGTGAATGGGAGTGAGGGAAAAGCCAACCTCCCTGATTTTGTTCCTCAGATCAGGGAGAGCCCTGGAAACAGCATAAAGCTCATACCTGGGGGCACGTGGCGGGAAGGTCAAAGTAAAGACTACCTTTGACAAGTCTTATATCTGCTAATGCCAATATATCGAACTCTTAATCAATTTAAGGCATAACCCAACTCTCCCAGGAATGCTTTTGAGATGCTAGGTGGCACTGAAATAGAACTCCATCTTCCCATGGCTCATTCATGCCACAACCGTTATGCAAATGAACTGCTGTCGCTTATTTTTAATATTTTTTATTATGGCATTCTCTCTCTCTCTGTCTCTGTCTCTGTCTCTGTCTCTGTCTCTGTCTCTCTCTCTCTCTCTCTCTCTCTCTCTCTCTCTCTCTCTCTGTCTGTCTGTCTCTGTCTCTCCCAAATATGAACAGCACATATACTTAATTCAGGGAAGCATGCTTCTGTTATAAAGTTCCTATTATCTTGAAAGCTCAGGAAAATTTACTGGTGTGTGATTCCGAGATTTGACATTTCTCTTTAAGTAAGCTATAAGTTAATATGTAAAAGCCCTGTGGATTCTCTTCTTTGTTTAAATAATATCCTGTAATTCAGGTCGGTATACTTTACAATAGCATGTTAAATGCAAGGAGGAAAGCAGCTGAGCTCCACAGTGAGGTTCAACCATCAGTGTTCCTGCTCCTTGGATATTTTCTGGTAGAAAGCTCCAGGCTGCCTTCCATGATCTTATTCTGCAGCGGTAAAGCAAGCGAGCACAGCCTCACAATGCTAAGCACTCCGGTGGGAAACACAAACAGAGCACATAAACCAAAGTATTCATTTCATGAGGTTTTATTAAAAGGCCTCACCTCTAAATTGAGCTGTCATATACTGTTGGGAAACTTTTTACCACAGTTTATTTTAACTATGTAAAACGTTAAAGGAATGGCATTTCTTCAGCCTTTCACACAGAGTGGGCATGACCTCTCTTACACACCGCAAACAATCTATACCAGGTTTAATCAAATTGGCTGGAGAGTAAAATCGGGCCGTGTGTTTCCCACTCCCCCCAGTTTTCAGATGTGACCCCAGCCTTGTTAACATGCTGAAGAGTTTCATGTGTGCCCAGCGAGCTCTTCAGCATTCTCGCTGAGAAATTATGTGGCATGATTAAAAGATACCTTTCAGGAAAGAAGGGCATTGGGTGACTCATAAATCGTTCATTTGCAACACAGCTTTGCAGAGTATTTCAAGGAACTGTAGAGACTGCTTCTGCAACCTCTTCAAATGTTGCTTTCCACCGATGGTGTCATAGGTCATTACTGATTTTTCCTTATGTAAGCAATACCAGCTTTCTATTAAAAATACTAATTTCCACATTCTACAGTGTCTTCTGAAGTAGCGAGTATATTAAAAAATCAAATTGCTTTGAAATATTAAAGGAATACATTTAACTGAACGGTTTCAGACAGGTTGTTTTTCTGTATTCCTGATGACAGAAAGATTTTAGCCTACAAAGTCAATAGTAAATTTTATTAAAGTCATTATTTTCCTGTTACAGGCCTCGTGCTTTAAATAAACTACAGCTGACAATGCTGCCTTACATACTGTCACACTGTAAAATGTCCCCTCTTTATTACCGCAGGGACAACTCATTTAGAACTTTGAAAGTGTGTTCACATTAGAACGGCTCATTGGCAGAGTTGGCCCATGGCTGTGTTTAAAGGGTGTGGGAGTTGGTTCTTCTCTTCTAAATATTCTAGGGAAAAATATAAACTTGCCAACACACCTTTTTTTTTGGATAAAGATTGATGCCCTCCCTCAAAGATAAAATCCTAAAATCCTGCCTCAGTTCTCAAACATTAGTTGTGTTCTGACAACTTACAGTATTTTCTGTGCCCCACACCACTCTGGCCCACTGAGTGTTAGTAAGAGCAAAGAGCTTCACACCTATTTGACACATTCCCTTTCAAGGTTTGGTAACAGATATTCTCACAAATTGTATTCTTTAATGAATAATTCCATCCTCTGTGCCATTTGTTTGGTCAATATAATCTTGGATATAAGAACATATGATGTTTGGAAATTGAATAGTCATCCCCAAAATATTTTTATCAAGCCTGACAGGAATACGTTCATTGCTTTGGAGTTACCGGATAGCATACTTTGCCCTGTAAAATTCTATATAATATAAATCACACCACCCTATTCTTCTTCAGGTCACATTGCTTAACTTTTAAATAGTTTACTTTTCTTCTGCAAGTGCACCCAATCACCTACATCCTCATTCTTACAATTATGGTGAAAATAGAAACAAAGAGGGGGAAAAGTCCAACAATCTATGTCTGACATTGGGGGCAGGGTCACAGTTTTTCAGTGCCACTGATCTTTACTGTATTGCCAACTTCCATTGACCTCATTTTAAGATATCTTTTAGAAACACTAGAAACATTTTAGAAACACGTCTAGTTACACTGTTGAGGACAGTGACACCAGAGCATCTTGAGACTCTCATTATCAGAATGTTTGGCTGTCCCTTGAAGAGAAGAGCAGCACAGCAGAACAGGGGCAGAGTCCGCTCTAGGATGAGCACCAGTTGGCCCTTTCTTCCACTCACCTCAACCTCCATCAGCCTCCTTAGCTCTCAAACCCACAGGAAAAACGAGGAGGTGTTTATAAGCCCTTGCACCGGAATAACAAAGACTTGATCGATGGCAAGTCTTTGATTTCAAAGCCAGTTTTCTCCTGTTCAATCTTCAGACACTAATCTTTTCTGGCCTGTTCCTCCTTTCAGAGGTGGTTGGTATCCATTCCCATGGCCTTTTAAACTAAAGAAAATAGGCTGGGGACTATAAAATACTCTTGTTTGGAAAGAAAAATTAGTTCATTCATTAATATACTATACACAGATAAAGTATTGTGGCTGTGAACAGGGACATACATCTAACAGATATTTGCAATTGTTTGTCTGGCATATTTAATCTTATAACTAAGTTAATATAGCAATTGTTTTATTTTTGGCGATTTTTTTATTAGCGATATTGCCTATCACATACACACTCACATACACATACACGCACACACACATACCCACACACTCACACAAGGAACACAACCCATACAGTAACCCAAACAATCCTAAAATTTTCTTGTCTTTCTTCCACATTTTCTGGAATTCCAGCTGAGGCACAATTACCAGAGTTCTTCATACCACATGGTGTGAACTTAGATGGTATCAGAATGCCTGATTTGTGATGGATGTGCTACTGTTCACTTAAAAGTGATTTCTACCACCTTTTCTTATCAATGAAAAACTTTCAAGATATTTAAAAGCAATGCCTTTCAACCTTCTGGCTGCAATAAAGGAGAAATGCCAGGCAGCTGCATGAAGGCAGGGAATACATTTAAAGCAATCACTTAGAGGGAAGAGGTAACATTGCTTGGGCTCCATTTATTCTCTTTCTATTGGGAAAAATTTGTTTTGGGGTGAGGGGAGATTCTTTCCATTGGTTCAGTGATGACATTAGAAGCTTCCTAGAGAGATGTTGTTATTTTTTTTAAAAGAAAGATGGAGACGAGGAACATTAAAACCTCCTTGCCAACAGAAGAGCTGAGCTTAGCAGTAATGCAGAGGCTGGGAGGCTACACTTAAAACCACAAACTCCTAAAGGAGAGAAGATTAGAATTCTCTACCATTAAGCAACCATTTTGGGGAGCATAGGAGAAGGCCACTTAATGCTTATGAAGCAGGACTCCTGAGTAATTAAGGAAAAGGAGACAGATTGAGCTCATTGCTCTGAACACACTGTCTGTTGTCATTAATGCCTTTGCAAGGGCGGTGAGGTGATGCTACGGCATTTAGGGGAAGGAAATAATGAATGTTCTTAATACAATTCATGGAGACAAGTCTAAACCTGTTTCAATAAGAAGTTGGGTTTGAAGTAGAATTAATCACATAATTAAATTTGCCCACTTTTGCACATAGGTTCTCCATCGTGCATTCTTTATGGTCAGGGACTACAGTGCATTTCTTTCTGCCACTTGCATTTGTGTCCACATGACATCAAGGGGACATGCTTATATTCACACCCAGATAAAGATGAAATTATTCAAAGCCAGTCACTTTTCAAAACATAAATCACTACTTCCTAAGACTAATCATATTTGGGATGACACTTATGATACTGAAACAACCAAAGGACTTAGAAATGCTTAGAAAAGGACTTCGAATCTGCCATGCAAGCTATGCACCTGTCTGAAAGAATAATAAAACTGTGAACCAGATGGAGCCACTGTTTTGTCGCAGAACCCATGACTTACGTGTCTCTCTCTCTCTCTCTCTCTCTCTCTCTCTCTCTCTCTCTCTCTCTCTCTCTCTTTTATTTTTTTAGGATTTGCATTTTGCCTGTGAGGTGCAGAGTCTTGGCTAGAGGATGTGCCCACCCACTTTGAATGGGGAGCTTTGCAGACTTCAGATTCTGCACTGTGGAATTCACTACTTCTTCTACATCATTATTGGTTGAACCAATAACCAATATATTCTGGATAACCAAGTACATTCTGGATAACTGTGTACATATGGACCCAAGAACAGGAAGAAAAAGATAGGAACATTTCTAGGGAGCTTCAAGTACAATGAATACTGAATGTTAGTGTTCAGAAGTGAAATTTATTTCCTCTGCTTTTAAAATGTTTTACTTTTATTTTATTTTTATTATTAGTTTGTGTGTGTGTGTGTGTGTGTGTGTGTGTGTGTGTGTGTGTGTGTGTCGGTGTGTGGGTATGTGCAGAGGACTGCAAGGACTGCAGATGCCTTCAGAGCTCATAGGAGTCAGATTCCCTGGAGCAAGTGTTTCAGGTTAGTGTGAGCTGCCCAACAGTGGTTGGGGGAACTTGGTGTCGGCCCCTGCAAGAGTGATATGCAGCTATGCATGGTTAAGTGTTGAGCTGTCTCTTCAGAGGCTTTTTTTTCTGAGTTCTGAGAGGATACAGAGTGAGATGATGAAACACTTTCAGGTTTGAACTTGTTCTACTGTATCATATTATCATCTTGTACTACTGTCTGCCTTTCTTGGTCCTGGAAATCAATAAGACAGCATTTGTCTCTAATTATGGAATGTTCCTCCACTCTTCCTCCCCCCACATACATAGTCGATGAAAAAAGAGAATATTGCATTAATTGTACAGATGATTTGGATAATTGGTAAGAAATATTTATTAAAATGAAAAAAAGAAGAACACTAATTCAGAGTTTATGGACTTGCTAATTTTCAAAACCACAGGTGAATCCCTTTGTCAAATAGGGCGATATGAGCATCTGTATCAGAAGGGCACAAGTGTGATGAAAATATATGGAAAGACATGCATGCTTTAAGTTCTGCAACCCACTGGGTCATATAGAGATGAAAACTCTAAAATGTAATGTCTAATGAAGTTCTACATTGAGAAAGACATATATAACTATGAATGACCTAACATGGAATGAATCAACTGCAGGGACATCAAGGTCCCCACCATTCTATGCCACATTTTTGCTATAGGGGTCTTGCATCTCCTGCTCAAATGCCCCCCACCTGCTTCCTGAGAGAGCAAACACTGTTCCCTGAACTCAAACCCACCCTCACAACCAACTTTACTTTTGGTATAGTGTGTACCCCTAACCCCAAGTGTGCTCAGATAGTTACTATCTGCATAGCATATACCTTGTGTGGATAGGTGGTGAGGTGTTCATACCTAGCAACATAAAAGTGCTTGAGACATAGAGAATTTTAAGGAACGGGATGGTAATAGGCATTGAATTGTTTATCTTACTTGTTGATAAGGCCATGCCTCTTTAAGTGGATTTAGAGATGAAGGATACACTTAAACTTAAATTCACATTGAGAATGCTAAGGAAAGAAGAACATAAACTAACTACCGGGATGTAGTTTCTGGTGCTTACATCAAGTTGGGAATGAGGCATGTCATTATGCATGAACAGAGCAGCCATCGCAATAAACAGGGTGTTGATTTGAGTACAAGATTCCTACTATAGGAGGGCTTGGTTAGCCACATATTAATACCACCTCTACCTCTTTAAGTAATTCCCAATGATCCTGAGCTAGGTCACTTCCCGTAGCCCTTGAACTGAGAAAGAAGACAGGAGATTTCTCGGCATTTGCTGGCTTCCATCCTTGTGAACTGGTGAGTCCTCGGTCTAGTAAGGGACCCTGTCTCAAAAAGAATAAAGTGGAATGCAGCAGGGGAGGAGAGTTTCTGTGGATGTCTTATCTCCAAATAGATGTACACTTGTGTGTATGGGTATGTTCTGACTGTGCAACATACTCTGAAAACAAAAATAGAGAGTGTCTTTCACCAGAATAGGTATAAAATTTTAGCAATTCAAATTCACTATAATGTAAGAATATAAATAGCATATTACCAAATGTATTTTATTCCCCAAATCATGAATTTGTATATGGTTGCTTATTTAGGAAATAAGATCTTTCAATGAAGCAAGCTTCGCACACATGATTCTCTTGCCTTAGCCTCTCAATTACTGAGATCTTAGGTTTATAGCCACATGCCTAGGTCTCAGGAGTGATCTAATACTTGGATATATTCATGTAAATTTGTGCAATTATTTCAATTGACAGACAAAAACTTAAAATAGAAACAGAACCTGTAAACATCTCAACATGAGAAGAAATGAATTTGGCAAAGTGAAGATTTGTCTCTGAGGCGGTGTTAGGCAAACCAGGAACACAAAGAATTTCTTCTATCTGACAAAACTCATTTGCCAAATCTTACAGGTCATTTCTCCTCTCTGTTCGTTCAGACCCAAGCTACAGGGTCATTCCTAGCATTGGAACTGAACACCAGATGCATACCCACTTGCCTCCAGTCCATGTCTCCTGTGGATTTCACAGACCATTACCCAACCCCACCCCCTGCTGGCCTTTTCTTCCTCCAGCATCCATATCAGCAAGTACCTTGAACCAACCAGCCAAACAAGCAAGCAAAGCCTGCAGTACATAGCCAACACAATCTCTGAAAATTTAGAAAAGAAGCAGAAACCAAGGAACAAAACACCCATCTAACAAAGCCAAATGCAGCAATCAGCACCAAGACCCAAAACCACTCCAAACCCAAATGAGTAGATGCCACCATATAAACACAATTAGTAATGGCCAGGGCAATATGTCTTCACAAGAGCCCAGCTCTCCTACCATATCAGACCATGAATATTCCAACATAGGTAAAGCATAAGAAAAAGATCCCAAATCAACTCTATGAAAGTGATAGACGGCCTTAAAGAAGAATTGAATAAATCCCTGAAAGAAATCTAGGGGCACATGGAATTTAGGAAAGGAACAGATACCTCAAAGAAAGCCAGGAAAACAGAAACAATGGAAGGAAACAAATCCCTTAAGGAAATCCAAGTTGACGTAAATGAATAAAACAGTTCAAGACCTGAAAATAGAAATGGAAGCAATAAAGAAAACACAAACTGAGGGATCTCTGGAAACAAATGGTTTAGGAATGCAAACAGCAATTATTGAGGAAAACTTCATAAACAGAATACAAGAGATAGAAGAAAGAATCCCAGGTACTGAAGAGATGCTAGATGAAATGGATATCCAGGTCAAAATATGTTAAATCTGAAAACTTCCTAAAAGAAAGCATATAGGAAATCTGAGAAACTATAACAACACCAAACTAAAGAATAATATGAATAGAGGAAGAAGAATCCCAGTTCTAAAGTCTAGAAAATATTATCAACAAACAGTAGGAGAAAAAATCTAACCCAAAGAAGGAGATGACTATAAAGGTACAAGAAACATAGAGACCAACAAATAGATTGGACCAGAAAACAAAGTAACCCTCACCACTTAATAATATAGACACTAACCATATAGAACAAAGAAAGAATATCAAAAGGTTCAAGGGAATAAGGCCAAGTAACATATAAAGACACGTATATGACAATTCCGCCCATCTTCTCAATGGACACTGTAAGAACTAGAAGTGCTTGGGTAGATGTGCTGTGCACTCTAAGAGATGCCAAAATCTACCCCCAGCAAAGCTTTCCATCACCATAGAAGGAGAAAATAAGAATTCCATGATAAAATCAAATGTCTACAAACCCAGTTCTATAGAAGGCTCTGGAAGGAAAAAATGCCAAAACAAGAGCATAAGTACAACAATAAAAACACAGAAATTAATAATATCGCACCAATGAATCCAAAAGGAAACACACACATACACACACACACACACACACACACACACACACACACACACACACACACGCACCACTAATACCACCAATGACAACAACAAAATACTAGGAATTAACGATCATTGGTCATTGTTATAGTTCAGAATCAATGGTTTCAGTTCCCTAATAAAAAGATGCAGAGTAACAGAATGGATGTGAAAACAGGATTTATTCTTCTATTGAATACAAGAAACATACCTAAACATCAAGTATAGACAGTACCTCTGTGCAAAGGATTGGAAAAAGCTTATCTATGAAAATGGACCTACCATTAGAGCTGGTATAGCTGTTTTAATATCTAACAAAATAGAATTCAAACTAAATTTAACCAAATGAACAGGAAATGGATACTACATATTTATCCAAGAAAAAAAATCTGCCAAGATGACATTGCAATTCTTATATTTTTGGTTGTGAGCCTAGCCTTTGGTGGCTGAGTCATCTCTCCAGCCTGACATTTCAATTCTTAATACACAATTCTCAAACACAAGGGCAGTTTTGTAAAAGTAATATTACCACAGCTTAAATCATATGTTGAACCTCACATAATAGTGAGAGATTTTAATAGTCCACTCTCACCAACTGTCTGGTCATCCAGACAAAAAATATACAGAGAAATACTAGAGCCAGTAGACATTATAAATGAAATGGGACTAACAGGTATTTATGGACTGTTTCAGTGAAACACAAAACAATATACCTTTTCAGCACTTCTTGGTACTTTCTCCAAAAATGACCACATACTTAAACACAAAACAAGTCTCAATGGAGACAAGAAAGTTGAAAGACCTCCCTGCATCCTATCAAATGACCAGAGATTATAGCTGAATATCAACAACAGAAACACCAGAAAGCTCATGAAAACTTAACATCCCTCTACTGAATGAAAAATGAGTCAAGACAGAAATAGAAAGATATTAAAGACATTTTAGAATTCAATAAAATTCAATAAAAGTTAGCATACCTAACTCATGAAAAATAACGAAAGTCATGTTAAGAGGAAAGTTCATAGCACTAAGTGTCTACATTAAAAAAAAAAAAAAAAAAAAAAAAAAAAAAAAAAAAAAAAAAAAAAGGAACCAACCCATACAGCACACCTGAAAACTCTAGGACAAAAGGAAGCCAAGACACCCAAGAGGAGTAGGCAGGAAAGAAACTATGAAACTGAGGGCTGAAATCAATGAAATAAAAAAGAAAAGCATAATACAAAGATTCAATGAAACAAAGACTTGTTTTTTTTTGTTTGTGAAAACCAACAAGATTGACAAACCCTTACCCAATCTAACTAAAAGTCAGAGAGAGAAGATCAAAATTAACAAAATCAGAAATGAAAACAGTGCATAAAAACAGACATAAAGGGAATCCAGAGATTAATCCAGAGATACTTTAAAAACCTGCATGCTACAATATTGGAAAATCTAAAAGTAAAAATAATTTTCTTGACAGGCACAAGTTACATAAGTTAAATAAAGATTGGATAAACAGTTTAAAGAGACCTATAACCACTAGTAAAATAGAAGCTATCATTAAAAGCACCTCCCAGGGGGGCCAGCTCGCTCAGCTTGCAGCAGAGGCCTCCATCTTGCCTCTGGTCACTGCAGACAGCTGGCAGCTGGGGCCAGGGGCATGGACAGAGTCCTAGTCTAACATCGACTACCCTGTCAGGCTCTTGCCTGCATGCAGAGGCAGATCAGCTCTGTGGGCAGTCTCTGCACTGACAGACACGAGCACCAACTGGCACCGGGATCTGTGCCTGGAATACAGTGTAAGCCTCCATCTTGCCTCAGGGCACCACGGACAGCTAACCACACAGAGCCCTGTTGACTGAGAACGCCACTATCTAGGTTCAGCAGTCCAACCAGGGAAGCTCCATTCCAGCAGGGAATCCCACAGTTAGGCAGAGCCCCGAGACCCGCCACCATCTTGGAGCTGGTGACCTGACCAGGTCACCATAGAGAACCAAGAGAGGAACCCAGGTCACCATAAAGATCTAACAGACAAGCCCAGATCTGTGGAGAAAACGATCTGATTCTTAAGAGCTGGCATCTAGGCAGGCCGGGAGGAGACAGGAGGAGGCCAATTGAGCATCCAGCAGCAATCCCAGAGGAGTCGTGGGTCAGGCCCAACAGAGCTGAGGAGGTAATTCGGAGTCCAGTTGCAGACACTTTCTGGTCTCCACCTCGGGAGCACAGATGCCCTCAGCAACAGCAGCGCCAAATGCCAGGCTCACAGGAGCTTCAAACACCTACCAGTAACAACAAGACCAACTAACTCCAGAGATAAACAGATGGCAAAAGGCAAACATAGGAATGTTACTAACAGAAATCAAGGCAATATGGCAGCATCTGAACCCAATTCTCCAACCACAGCAAGTCCTGGATACCCCAACACACCAGAAAAACAAGATTTGGATTTAAAAGCACTGGTCAAAATGCTGCTAGAGGAACACAAAAAAGACATAAACAAATCGCTTAAAGAAATGCAGGAGAACATGAATAGGTTAGAAGCCCTTACAATGGAAACACAAAAATCACTTAAAGAATTCCAGGAGAATATGGGTCAACAAACAGAATCCAATAAAGAGGAAATG
>BDUI01003114.1:0-19189 GCA_002335545.1 Apodemus speciosus | reverse complement strand
GGACACCTGGAAAAAAGACATCATCTTTAACAAATGGTGCTGGTTTCATTGAACGTGTACATGTAGAATACAAATAGATCCATATTTATGACCCTTTGCAAAACTAAATTTCAAGTGGACCAACAATCTTACCATAAATTCAGACACACTGTCCCTGACAGAAAATTGGGGAATATCCTTCAATGCATTGGCATAGGAGACTACTTTCTGAACAACAAATAAATAGTGCAGGCATCAAGATCAACAATTAATAAATGGGACCTCATGAAAATGAAAAGCTTCGGTAAGACAAAGATATCATCAATCAGACAACATACCCTCCTATGAAACAAGAAAAGATGGTTTTACCAGATCCACATCTGATAGAGGACTAATATCCAAAATATATAAAGAACCCAATAAACTAGATATTAGAAAACCAAATAACCTATTTTTTTTAAAACCAAGTACAGATCTAAACAGAATTTTTAAAAGAGTAATCTCATGTCTGAGAAGGACTCCCACACCCATCTCAAAAAATTTAACCCATAAGTGTTCCAGTCTAAAGGAAATGCAGGGACAAAGAGTGGAGCAGAGACCTAAGGAAAGGCCATCTGCCTCACCTAGGGATTCATCTCATTTGCAGGCACCAAACCCAGACACTATTGCTGATGCCAAGAAGGGCTTGCTGACAGGAGCTTGATACAGCTGTTCCCTGTGCAGCTCTGCCAGCACCTGACTGATACAGATGCTGATGCTTGCAGCCAACCATAAGACAGCACAGGGACCCCCAATGGAAGTTAGGGGAAGGATTGAAGGAGCTGAAAGGGATTGCAGACCCATAGGAAGAAGAACAAAAGCAACTCACCGGATCCCCCAGAGATCCCAGGGACTAAACCACCATCCAAAGAGTACATATGGAGGGACCCATGGCTCCAGCTGCATATGTAGCAGAGGATGGCCTTATCTGGCATCAGTGGGAGGGGAGGTCCTTGGTTCTTTGAAGGCTTGATGCCCCAGTGTAGGGGGATGCTAGGGTGGTGAGGTAGGAGTGGGTGGGGGAGCACCCTCATAGAGGGAAGGGGAAGGGGCTTTGGGTAGGGAGGTTGTAGAGAAGAAACCAGGAAGGGGAACAACATTTGAAATGTAAATAAAATAACCAGTAAGAAAGAAAAGAAAAAGAAATGCTCAAAGTCCATCCCAACCACAATTAAAACAACTTTGAAATTCAGCATGGCTAATGTAATTAGTGTGATGAGCTCAGGTGCCTGTCACAAAGCCCACTGTAACACTTCTTTACAGTAAGCAGTCCCTTGTCTTCACCAGAACTTAAGAGGTGATTGCTACCCTCAATGCACCATCTTCCAATATGGTCTATTCCAAGTTGGAATGTGTCATAGCTTTACCATAGGAGTCCATATGTTTCAATAAAGTATGATATTAAGTCACTTTTGTAGATATCTGAGCTTAAAAGGCCTTCACCTAACTTTGCTGACAGATAAATATGAGATCACTTTATTATTGACTTGATGAGTTCATAATTCTTGCATGTTTTCCCTCACTTCCCCTTCTGGCACCTTAACCAATATCCATAAGGCAGGGCTCAAGGGAAGCTTCTGTCACCACTGAGTTTTCATCTGTTTTTTTTTTTTAAAGTAAAGGCCTTATTTGTTAGGTAATATTTGAATTGTTGGCCTCTAGGATATGTGAGGTTTGTTGTATTTCTTCTTTGATACCTTAATTTTGAAATTGTTTGCTAAAATACTGTGGCAGGCTGATGGTTAATTAAGCCACCTTAACTTTCAATTTTGTTAATGGAGAGTGATCATATTATTTGTTTTCTCAGTCTGCCTTTTAAGTATCTATCATCTGTCATCTATCTATGGATCTATCTATCATCTATCTATGAATCTATGTATCTATGTATCATCAATCTATAGCCTATTATGTTATCTAACTATAATCATCTATCTATATTATATATACATTTTATAAGTATCTATACATATCATATATGTATCTATATAATTTATAAGTATTGATCATCCGTCTATTATCTACTTAATCCATATGTATTTCGCACATACACATACATATACATTGAAACTTTCCTCATAAAAGGGACAAGTCATTACTGTATTCTTCTCCCCACAATGTACTTAGTTATGTTAAATGGATCTGAAGGAAATGAGGGTAGGTATTAAGATAGACAGAAAAAAAAGTCCAGTGGACTAAAGATATTAGATACTAGAGTCAGACTTCAGAAGATATTGGGTCACTGATGGGGGTGTTTTTAAAGCAATTGCTCCTCAGTAGGCTCTTTTAGGTCTGCTACATGATAATGAATCATCCTCATTTTAGCTTTTCTCAAGTAGGTTTTTCCTGAAATAAATATACACCTACTTACTAGGACCATTTTACTCTTGTCAATTAAAAACAAATTTCTTGCAAATTTCAACTTTGAAGAAATATTCCTGCCCATGGACAAATCTAGGCTTTAAATGAACAGGGATGGAGTGTGTGATCAGACATGATTATCCATGAATACAGCAATCACCATCATGAGGAGGACATGACCACAGAAGTTTGAATTACTCGGGATTATGTTGTTCTGCGTGTATATAGTTCTGTTTAGAAGTAAATCACATTTGGTAAGTGAAGAAGTGAATTATTTCAAGTACTAGTTGAAAAGCACATCATCCCAAGGGAAAAATGATTAAAATACTTTTATCCAAAACTATAATAAAATTACAGATGTTAACCTTGTGACTCTAGAAGAGTTGTGTTCAATTAAATTTTAAAAATTTACTAAATGTGAGAGCCTTAGTTTTTCTAAAGTGTTTCGTATCTTCTGTTCTATTCCACACCATTCCACTGATATCAGGAATAAAGCTTGGTGCCAGTGGGCAGGTATATAAAATTATTTCTAAAAGTTCAGTGCAAGCTACAGAGGGGTTATAAAAGGCTCACTTTAATCGCAATCATGTCAAGACCTAACAGAGAGCAGTGCTGTGAAATAGCTGGTTTCAGTGCTATGGCGGTCATTGAAAGTGGGGTGTTATGAAGCGTGGAGGGACATCAAGCCATTTGTCTCAGTGTGGCACTTCCTAGCATCAGGGCCTTTGTCCCAGCAAGTGGGAGCTCAGATATAAGCAGGTCCGAGCATTCCAGCCTTAACAGACATGTCATGTTAATAAGTTTTGGTAATTGTGCTTATTGAAGTCCATGTTAGATGATAACAGACAGTGGATGTGCACAGTTTACCTTCCTCGGTTCTATGTCACGAAACAGCCAGAATTCTTATAGCTGAACTGAAATTAATATAGATATAGAGTCATTGTCTAGTCCCTCTCCTTCTCTCTCTCTGTCTCTCTGTCTCCCTCTCTCTCCCTCTCTTGCCTCTCTGTGTGTTTCTCTCTCTCTCTCCTGCTCTTTGTCTCCATTGCTCCTCCTGTCTCTGTGTATCTGTGTCTCTGCTTCTCTACCTTCATTTTTACCAATTGGAGATGAGGATAATGCTTCAAAATTTGCTTACTGAAGTTTGCACTGACTTTTTGGGAAAATTTCAGTTATCGAGGATCTAATTGCCCAGCTACTGGCACTGTAATGTTCAGTAGGATCCCTGCTAACTGAAGATTGACTGATACTTCATGCCATTATGTCTGTTAGTGAAAAATTATCTTTGCTTGTCTGCCCCAGTGAGAGAGAGATCCAAGGCAAGGATATTAGCCAGAAATGGGGACATTTTTACATTTTTGCACAGGGCAACTGAAGTGTAGGAATAACTTGAATCTGTGTTGTACCCATAACACAAGAATGTTTTCTACACCATCAAAAAGACATTGTTATATCTGAACATTTAAGCCTCTACAGTGTATCCTGGGCATTTACTCAGCCAACAGGGGATAATTAAAAGGGGAGAGATGCTCAAATATGTCCCCGAGATTCCTGTGGTAAAAGTCTGTGAAATAGAATAAAATAAGGCAGTGAACTGCACTTATTAATTTGCCTGTATCACTTCTAATAGTTCTTGCAATGTGCTTTGTTCTCTCTCTCTCTCTCTCTCTCTCTCTCTCTCTCTCTCTCTCTCTCTCTNCTCTCTCTCTCTCTCTCTCTCTCTCTCTCTCTCTCTGTCTTGTTACTTTACAAACACTGGAAGGTCATCATTCTGTAACTGGTCCCAAATCCCATGGTATATAGATCTTACTACTGTCCATAAAAATTGCATACTGAAGAATTCTTGTTTTGTATAAAAAATTCTTAGTTTCTAGTGTCATCTCTCAGCACGGGGTACGTTTTGGGGGTATATTTCGTAGGATGGGGAGAGAGAACACTGGGAAATCAAGAGTTTCGGAATGAAGTGCCACTGCCTTTGGGACTACAGGAGGTCACAGGAAAGAGCACTTCCATTCCTGACACCAAGTCCTTAAATACTGGATGAAGACTAACATGGAGTCTTCTGTCATAAATCTATCTGATCTACTGCAAAACCATACTTTGTGAAGACATTGAGATAGAGACAGATGGTAACATGAATTGTGACATCGAATGAGAGTAATTTTAAATTGATTAAGCTGTATTCATCAACAACAAGATGTCCAGGATGGACTGTGGCTCAGTAGTTGGAGAGCTTGCCTAACATTCTCAGTGACATAGGTTCAGTCCCCGGCACTGTATAAATTGTGCAGAATCATAACTGTGTACCCTGTGCATGAAGGAAGGCCGGGCGCTCTATGGAGGTTGCCTTCTTTAGTGGTCTATTTTCATATACTAGTGAATGTAAACTCACATTTGGGTCCATCTCCCCTTTAGAGTGTGTGTAGGTATGTGTGGATGGTTTGTGTGTGGGTGTGTGTGTGTGTGTGTGTGTGTGTGTGTGTGTGATATGTGTGCCATAGGTTGAGAGAATACACGTGTCTGTGTGCAGGCATGTGGAATCCACAGGATAACTTTGAGTTTCTTTCACTATCACTCTCTTTTTTTTTGGAGGGGGGGTATTTTCTTTATATATATTTCAAATGTTATCCTCTTTCCCGGTTCCCCATGGAAACTCCCTATCCTATCTTCCTCCCCCTGCTTCTATGAGGGTGCTCCCCCATTCATCCACCCACCTTCTCCCTCCTCCCCACCCTGGCATTCCCCTACACTGGGGCCTCCAGCCTTCACAGGACTAAGGGTTTCCTCCCCCATTGATGCCAGGCAAGGCCTTAACCTTACTCTCTTGAGAGAGGGTCTCTTACTGAGCCTGGAGTTTGGTCAGCAGCCTTTAAGCCTGGAGATCTTCTTGTTTCCACATATGGCAGTATTGTGGTTACAGGTATAGGTGACCACCTTCAGCCTTTGACCTGAGTGCTGGATACCTGATCTTAGAGCTTGACACTGAGTCAACAAATGTCAACTAATATTCCCCCTGAAAATGTATTTTAAACACACAGATTTCTGTAAATATGCCTTCAACCCTTAGTGGCTCCCTGTTTTGATTAACTACATTTTAATTTACTTAGCGTGTGTGTGTGTGTGTGTGTGTGTGTGTGTGTGCATTCTCTAACACAGATGTGGAAGCCAGAGCACTTCTACGAGTTGCTTTTGACCTTCCACCATGAGGGTCTCAGGGATCAGTCTCCAATCTTCAGACTTGGTGTCAGGTGCCTTCACCCAAAGAACCATCCTGATGACCTGAGCCTGAGATTTTTGCAAATGGCACTGTTTTCCCACAGGATACCAAATTTTCATTCACAAAATTTCCTGACCAAGCTTGCCAGAAACTCAGATCTTAAAAATGAGAAGGAACCAGAGGTTCCCAGTTCAGAGTGTCGTATGACATACATGAAGCCCACGTTCCTGCTTACAAATTGAATCATGGCAAACGTGGTACCATACACACCATTCCACCATCATTTCCCATCCTGGATTATTCAAGGTTTCTTTAATTAGTTCTGAAGAGGGGGAGCTGAGGAAAGCAAGGCTGACCTATCTCTGACACTCACCAGTTAGATTTTAGTTGCTGTTCCCTTTCAGAACAAAAGCTCTTCCACTTAGTCTCCTAAGATAGACTACTTAAACTCGAACCTGTTTGCTTAATCAGTAGATAACACTTTAAGTGGTATTAAAAAAGAGCCAGATTTTGTTTTGGTGGAGAGGATGGGGTGAAAGATGAGGACCTTAATTAACCAGACTGACAGGCCCCATAGATCTCACAAGTGTTTAAATTAAGGATTGCAAGTCCTTGAAACTTGACAAGCCAGGCAAGATTGTCAATGCTGCCTTCTTCAGCGGAGGTAAGTGCAGATTAAGCTTGTCCTGTCTCTATCAGAAACAGTTGGCTGGGATCTAAGAACTTCACACTGAGAGCAGACTTGAAGGTTTTCTTTATTACTGGAGAATTAAAGCAGTAATTAAATTCTCACATATTTCAAAGAATGCTGCTCTTTTAGAGATACATATTTGCTATTAGATAGGATAGCTTCACTGGTGTGTTAAATGCACACACATAGATCAAGCTCTTGATTAAAGGAAATCCTCGTTTGTACAAGACAGGAGAGCTCAGGCTTACTACCCTCATATCAAATGCCAAGTGACATGCTTCAAATGACTGGACGGAGTGTGTCAGGGAGTCAGGGATAGATGATCTGAACTCACCGACCTGGTCAGAGTTTTCCTGTCAAACAAGAGGTATCCCTTATGTTATTTATTTGCTCCGTGTGTGGATATTTACAACTATAAATGCATACATATGTTCAGAGCATGTTTTACAATGTTTGACAGCTGGTAAGTCTCTTAGACTCTTAATGCTTCTAATGAGAAATAAACAGGTATTTCAGGAGAGAGTTGAGGATGGGAGCCCTCAAGTCCCACTCTCCCCCCTTTTAAATTTTAGTCAAGTATCAAAGGTATATCTTCCATTAAACATCTAATTCTTACCTGTATCCAGCTCCTGTTTACATGTGGATACATACAGCGCCCCAGCCATTTGGCAATTAGAAATACACCTTTCAGCTCTCTGTGTACTCTAGTACTGCCTGGCAAAGCAAGCCCTTTGCCACGCTCTGATTAAACAATGGTCCAAATTGCAGATTGCAAAATACTTTATTCTTAAGAGGAAACAAAAATCTTTACTAGTAAAAGAAAACAAGAAAAAAAGGAAAAAAAAAGAAGAAGAAAGAAACGTTTGGCTCATTCTCTGTCACCTGGCTGAAGAATATAAAAAAAAAAAAAAAAAGGAAGAAGAAAAAAAAGTTACTGTGCGCAGTTAATATCGAACAGCAGCCATCTCCAGATGATCCCTGCTGCATCCAATTTCTGCCAAAATGCTTTCTGTTAAACCTCCATCAAACAGACACACGGCGCACAAAAGAAAACCTCATCACCAAGGGAAACTAATCCACCGGTGCGCAATGTAAGCCTGTCAACTTTTTATTATAAGAAGTCATCAGTCATTTCAGTGAAGATTAAAAGTATGACTAAATTGAGAAAATCCTCTTAGCCATTTGGAATTTTAATAGAGGAGAAAAGGGGGTGAGTAAAATTTAGACTCTCTGTGTGTGTGCATGCGTGTGTGCAGCATACATGTTTATTTATATAGATCATCTGTGAGCTGTGTGCATAAATAAAAATTCACAAGAGAGTATGGACAAGAATTTCTGCATGTGCCCAGTCCACCGGCCCATCAGCACTTGTTTATACATATTATACAGATGAATGTTGGTAATTACACCCACATCCTCTGCCCCCCTAAATGGAAAAGCTACCAAACATTCATACATAAACATATAGCCTTGTACTAGGTTTGCTGTGTTACCACAGACAAACAGTTTCTGATTCAAAGGAGCTTAAGAGATAAGGATGGAAAATGAGTCCTCACAGCTTTAATTACATTGCCAGTGGCAACAAGGTGTTACAGTGGCAGAATGACAATTGCTATGACTCAGAGTATAGATTCAGGGTCAATATGCTATTTCATCCCTCTGCACCCCGGCGGATGAGCACCATGTGTGGTTATTTCGGCCTCCCAGTGTTTGATCCCTGTGGCTAAAGTTAGTCCAATGTGCAGTAGGAATTAGAGGACCACGGTTGTACCTGTGGACCATGTTGCACTGGTCATATGGATACAGATGTGTTTCACTTAGGGCGGAGTTGAAAAAATGTGGGTAAACGTCTACTCGGAAAGACCGTTGCTGTCTTCGCATTCCCAGGACTCCACCTGGGTGGACACACAACCATTGCTTTGGTAATCTTGAAGTTTGAAAACGATCAGCTGCTGCCCCCGAAGTCTGAAATTCCCTTTTCAAACATGCTCAGTGAACTTCAAACCACTCCCTCCCACACCTTGGTTTGTTCATCCCCCCACTCCCCCACTCTCTTTTCTCTGCACAGGGATAAGGCTGGAGGAGACACACATTTGGTTACTCATTTCCAGCAGGCACCCTCCACAGGGTCACAGGAAAACAATCAGGTCAGTCCTGTCCCTTGGCCAAGAAGCCAAACTGCATCAGTGTCTTACCTTTATGCGGTCGCACGGGCGCCAACTGGCAGGGCAGTGAGTTGAATTCTTTCTGCAAATGACTAAAGACCATGTATGACCGAGAAACCTGCCTCCCTGTGCATAGCAGAGCAGCAGTGCTCACACCTCAGGAGAGTCAGGGAAACCCTGGCAGCCGTTTCAGCGTCTTCTGGTCCTTTGATTAAAGTCTTCCCACGCCGGTCCCCAGTCCCAAACCAACTGGACCCTTCTCCTCTCCCAGCAGTGGTAGTGGACCACTGTGAAGCTCAGCTCGGAAAGGAAAGCCTACTTTCCTTTCTGTAACCTTCCCTTCCATCCAATGAAAAGCAACTGTGGCCTTTTACTAAGTAAATGAGCAAATATTTTCCCAGTGTTCACCAGGTTAGATCCCCATTTAATTAAACTGGCTCATTATGTCCCTATCTGATTAGCAGAGTAGAATCAATTATTCAATGCACAAACATGGCTGCAGGAGCTTGAGGTGTATACAGCGCTGTTCATTTAATTCCAAGGACACTAATTAGGTACAAAGCAAGCAATAACTTTAACAATTGCAGGCACAAGCATACATGCAGTACAGGACAAGGGGAAGGGAGGGGGAAGAAAAGCAGGCCTTCATTTTCTTAATAAGCTGGATTCTCTTCCCCCTAACAGGGTCAAGAAAAAAAACAGAAAGCAAGAGAGGATGAAATGTAGATCAAGAAAGCTAAGCATCCAGGAAATAACCCCCTGGGATTTGCATATGTAATGGGGCTCTGCTACTTTTGTACTTTATAATCAAACAGTAGGCAATTATCCAAATTATTGACAGCAGATTTCTCATTTCAACTGCAAATTAAGGCCATTAATAAAGCTTTCTAATGCAAAAGTGACTAATTAACTAATGGAATGGAACTCGGAAGCTGTGATATCAAAACCAGTCCACCACATATTGTGGAAACACAGGGGAACTAATTAGTTTAATTATCAAAACAGCTAATTAAAATTACACAGTTGCCTAATTAGTTCTTTGCATTTTTTCTCCGGTTTAATTGACAGGATGGAGTTAAATAGGTAACTGGTCTCAAAGAGGGAAAGGAGAAAAAAAATATAAAACCGTCTAACAGCTTCTGCTGAATATTTTAGCTGATGTTATCTCATTCATGTGGCAGACCAGAAACAGGAAAATAAATGACTCTCATCCTTTTGGTAAGCAACTCCAAATTTTCCGGACATAAATCTGCCCTGGGAGTAAGCTATCGAGAAAGATTTTCATGAAGTTAAAAGGCCGGGATGTGTCGTTGCCTCTGAAAGGTCAGGATGAACACATATTTTGGAGGAGGACAGCATGTGGTTTTTCTCCAGGAAGTTAATTTTTCACTTAGTTTAATTTATACGGTACTGTATGTGCAGTTCCGTAATCACTGCTAGGGGACATGTAAAAGTGGCTGAGATAGCTGAGTTGCTTCTGAGTCAGAGAGAGCTGAAAGGTAGCAGCTGGACGTGGAGGTGAGGCATGAGTCTTTCCCCCAGGTCTGCAGACTTTCTTCCTGAGTGCCTCCTGAACACTGAGAAATGTGACCATAGGGTGTGGACGCAGTATCGACAGAAATGCAGCTAAATCTGGCTGTGCCTGGCATTTCAGCACCGTCCTTCTGGTCAGCACCTTCAGCCCTCAGACCAGCTCCTGCAAGGCTGTAGGGGTTATAGGCTATGGGTAATACAAGGCCACATTTGCAGCAGACGTTTCAAATGCCATTTAAAACACACGGTCTCTTTTAGCTTTGCCTCACTGTAGGGCAGCGAACGAGCCGGCGAATACAACTCTTCGGAGTCTTTTGTAAAAGTTGTACTCTGTGCGGTCACACACTATGATCCTTTTACTAGATCTTAAACTGTTTTTGCCTATATACAAGGTGGGGCTCCATGAGTTGCTCTTTTCTTTTCCAACATTTTTTCTTTCAGTTTGTTCGTGTTCCTTTTGCTTTTTATTATTATGCTTGCAATTGATATGCTGGTTATGAGAAGGAATGACAAACTAAACCTGAATAGATCATACACACTCAGTAAACAGAAATGGTTAAAGTATATTGTACCCTATACATAGAATATTAAAATAAAGCAGATCCTTTGAGAACAATATATGACCAGTATCTTTGAAGTCTCTACCACAGCAAATACTTCTAGTCTCTGTTTTCTGCTCAAGGGCAAGTCAAACAGTAATCTGGAATTTTTGTGAATCATCCTTTTACCACATATTTGTACAATAGCTAAAGTGAATTGTTCGGTTTTGTAGATTAACTACATAAGCTTAGGACATAGTTTTGAAGACTTTCCCAAGAGTCTCTATGGCATTTCTAGACATATCCCAAACAGACCGCCTTTCCTCACATCCATTCCTGTGCAAGAAGAGACACCACGTAGTCACTTCTTTTCTGAAAAACTTGGAATACAATTGGTCATTATCGCAAAGACAATACACACATCCCCTAGCCCAACAGTTCCATCTCTGGGCTAAGTTCTACACTAGGAATATAGTAAAATACATTTATAGAAGGTGGTTACGACAAAAGTATTCTTTAATTATGTTATTATTGGCAATTAACATCTGAAAATTGTATTTTGCTGTTTCAAGCTTTACAACCAAAAACTGTAATTAAAGAGGACTTAGCAGAGTTTTAGAGTTGGCATATAAATGTCAACTGATCATTAGTATATTGCTTTCTAAATCATTTAATATTCAATACTTGGTGAGTAGTCTTAAGTACCAAACTGTGCTCTATTGATAGGGAATATGTTAGTGAATAAGGCAGAAGTCGCTGCTCCCATGGTGAGTCTATGCTATTGTGGGTTATAGACATTATATGGATAAATAAGAACTATGGTGTTACATAGTAGGAATATTATAGAAAAACACAAAGTAAATACATGGAAAGAGGCTTCTAGTTTAGATACCACAGATAGGAAGGTGTCATTTAAACAGATGCCCCAGTGATGGTGAGGAAAATACCATTTGTGTATGTGAGCAAAACCACAAGGTCCATCTTCATATTGGCTTATAAAAGCAGTAAGACTATCATTGTAGGTAAGACAGAATTGGTAAGAAACCAGACCAAGTCCTGATTCTATGACTTTCAACCAACTCTCTACATAGATCCTTTATCTCTAGTGTGGATGAAAATATATTATTTTCACAGAAATGTCAGTTAACTAATACACCTTTTGTCTTACACTTTCGTGCAGGTTGATAGAAGGAGTCTTGGTAGGGCAGGGGTCGAAGGAAAAGGGTGGCTAAAGGATGGGACTGCCATTGCTTTGGAAGTAAGGGTGTCAGCTTGTCAGTAGCTGTAGAACCAGGAATAAAGGATCAGAGAAGAGACCTTTTTTGACTGTGAGGTCAAACAGTTTGTTTACAAACTGCTTGTTTATAAACACAAATAATGGGAATTCAAGAATTACTACAATGTCTTCAGTGGAACTATTAGCTAAAGATGACACCTTGTATAGAGATAAACAAGGGTCAGAAACGATACTACATCGACCATCATTAAAGACAAGTAGAACACATGATGCCCAGAATCTTAGGAGAGAGATGTGTTCCACAGAGGAAGTGAGCAGAAATTGGTGACTGAGAGTGATATTTCCCTTAAAAAAGGGTATCATTGCATTCCCAGGAAAAAGCAGATTTGCATAATTTCTGGAGAGAGTCACAGATGAATACAGTTAGATAATTAGAGTTACTGTGAAAGGAATGAGCTCGTGGTGGGGAAAATATAAATCTGTTTGGTTATATTGTAGACTGTTCACATGTGGCTGAGAATGTTTATGGGGAAGATAATTAGAATACCTATGTTCTGAAGTGGGGAGTTTTGTATAAGAGCCTGTGAGTCTATGGAGTTACTTGTAGGACTGGAGAATGGGCAATTCGTCTATAGTTATAAATTCGAGCTTTCAAGGGTTCTTGGTTGCCTAAGTTGACACACCTAGGAAGAGGAACTGACAACTGAGGAACTTCTCACAGCAGAGTAGCCCGTGGCCATGCATAGGGACATTTTCTTGATTGATGCGGGAAGGCCTAGCCTTTCACCTATGATACTATCTGTAGGCAGGAGGACTTTGCTGTATAACAAAGGGAGCTGAAAATGAGCCAGGCAACATGTCTGTAAGCAGCATTCTTCTGTGAGTTCTACCTCAGGTATTAGCCTCAGCTTCACTCTCTAAGAGATTGTAACATGGACGAGAAAACCTTGTATAAGAAGGCTTCAGACAAGGACAGGCTGGTCGATCTGCCAGAAAAGTATCAGAGCATTTCTTTGAGTATTTATAGTCATTTTTTAATTAATGAACAAAAGAGTTATGTTAGCTGAGAGTTAGGAAGAGATTAAAGGAAGAGTTCCAAGGTGGTGTTCATTGTGGTACAAACTCATAGAGTAACATTCGGACACAGCACTGTGGGTACTGTGATGTAAGACATCTCTTCTGTAATTATTTATTTTATAGAAAACAAATAACCTTAAATGGACCTTGCTGTGTAGAGTTACCTCTAAAACAATTCCCTATGTGGTTACAGGAGAGGACATAGAGGTATCAACTGCTGCTGACCAAGAGACAATGAATTCTATGTTGTGAAAGACCTTGATATAAGGTGTGATAAGGGGGTCAAATGGCTTACATAGGTTGGTTGGTCCCTGGCCAACTGGGAGATACACATGGGGAACCTCTATCTTAAAACTACAAGAAAATTATATTAGTAAACATCAGTAAGATTGGAAAACATGTTTAATCTAAAAATAGAATAGTAGCTCTGTCCTCTTCCTGGTGTAATTTTGATAAGATCCCAAGCATAGAACCCCATCACTCCACATTTGTACCAACTGCCAAACTATGAAACTAAAACATACAGCATAGTACAAAGAAATGAAACCAAGCAAAAAAATTACATTTGCTTGATGAAGTCAACAGAGAGCTTTTGGAGCATCTCGGAGGAAAGAGGGAACCGAGTATACAACGGAGAATGGACGCTCTCCGCAGGGTGGAGAATCTGTCTGAGGTATGTAGTCACTCCTCTGATGTGAGGCTGATCTGGTAAAGTTTGGATGAAGATGCAGAGTGGACTAGGAAGCAGATTAAACTTGGGGTGCACTTCAGCCAGACCTAGGAGTCAAAGGCCAGGAAGCTATGTGAGAAAGATTGGCTTTCATGCTGGGTTGAGCTGGCCAACAGAACAGACAATGAGGAAGTCTGAGACCCAGCAGTGCTCAGGGATGGGGAATAGTCAGCAAAAGAGGACTGAGGATCTCAGTGGGGTTTAAGGTTTGGGAGAAATGAATGAAGCAATTAGAGTCACAGGAGTAAGATGCAATTAGAGTCAGCCCTCAGGTGCCATTTTGATCAGAGCTTCTGTTCAGTCAAACATCACTTAATAGCTTCCTGAGCTTGGGTCAAAATGTGCACAAAGCAGACGTTAAGTCTTAAGCCTCTGATACCCTGATAGTGTGTCACCATTAATGGGCTTTTCTCCAGCAACATTGCAAGAATGGTTCTCTAAGGGTTATTCTTCAGCAAAGCATGGACATCTTCTTTCAAGAAAATTTTCATCATTATTCGCATATCTTACTGTGAATATTAGCAATTCAAATATCACCCACAAACTTAATGTTTTTGTCTTTATTTGAGGAAAAAAATTGCTTTCAGACAGTTGGAAGATATCTTGGCTTTATGAAATTCAGAGTACTTTCTGGTTTATTCGAAAAGACTAAATAAAGTTGTCAACGAACTAGCACTACAGACCAAATCTACCCTGCTACCTGCTTTGTGGTCATTAAAATTTTAACATAATAGAGTCACCCCAAATTATCTACATATTTTACCAAATGCCTTTGCAACTAAGTCAGATTTGAGTCGACAATACACAACTAAATAATTTATAAAATGGCCCTTTTCAGAGAACACTGCTGACCTCTCGCCCTGATATCTCCTCCCTCATGCTGGTTGGGTTTGAGGCTTCTTTCTCAGCCTCCATGTTATAAATTATTAGAAGCTACACAGTAGTCAGTGGGGCAGATAAACAGTGGAGGGAGGGGGAAGGGGCCCTAAAGAAGCTCTACTTTGCTCTGTCTATTGCTTTGACAAAGTAAAAGACAAGAAAGAAAGAAGTTCCTCATGTGGACAACTGAACCATGGCACTCTTTGTTTTGAGTTTTATGACAAGGCAAGAAATTGAAATATTTCCAAGAATGAATGATCCAAGTGAGACTTGTACCACTGGTAGTTTCTGATGTACTTTTACAGTCTGGGATGTCATTGAGGTTTCCTAGACCTTTGTGTCAGGGAGATAGAATACATTCTTTTTTTTTTTTTTTTTTTTTACAGAAATGTGATTCCCTCTGGTGACTTTATGACATGATRCAATATTGTWCTTTGAATTTATAGATCATTTTTTCTATTAGGTACTGCATGGCTAAGTTTAAGAGATGAGGATATAAACACAAAAGATTATCCCTTAAAACAGGCCTTTCCCTTGGTGTTCCAACTTGTCTTGCTTGAATTTTGTAATTGTATTCATATTCTCTATGGATGAACATTTTCATTATATTTTATTTGTTTGGGGTTTTTTTCTTATTTGGCTGTTTTATTTTTAATTTTGCAAATTCCTATTCTGAGTTTTTATGATTTTACTTTTTTTAATTCTAAGCTCACCACACTATCTCTTTTACTGTAAAGGAGTCTGATGGGTAAGCACAGAAGATGGTCATTTTTATCAGATTTTAAGCCTGTTATTGAGAAAATTTCTATCCACATTTTAAAGGAGATTAGCCACTACTGTCTTCTTGTTGTTAATAATTTATGATGGGATTTTTATAGTTTTTTTTTTCTCTTTCCATTTTAGGAAATTGGTTCAGGAACATTGATAATGGTTCTTCTTTGAAGATCAGGAAAATTTCAGCAGTAAATGTATCTGGGCCTAGAGCTCTTAGGTAAGATAATATTTTTTAAATGTTTTATTTATTTGTGTATATGAACAAACTGTTGCTGTCTTCATACACACCAAAAAAGGGCATCAGATCCCATTACAGATGGTTGTGAGCAACTATGTGGTTGGTAGGAATGGAACTCCGGACCCCTGGAAGAGCAGTCCTCAGTGCTCTTAAACACTGATCCATCTCTCCAGCTGCAAGAGGATTATTACTGTTCAACTTCCTTGTTGGTTACAGATCTACTTAAACTTTTTACTGTCTTAATTTTGGGAGGTCACATGTTCTGTTTTCATACTTACTCATTTCTTGTATACCTTAYGATTCATTGCAATATATTGAATCTATGCCCAAATGTTTTTTAGACACTCCTAATTTTATTACTCAGGATCTTCTTTCTCTTTAGGTTAGTTTAGTAATAGCTTTTCCAATCTCACTTATTTTTTCAAAGAACCAACTCTTCATTTATTCATTTCTTGTTCCATTCTTTTCTTTTCCGTTTCTGCCTCAATTTTTGTTTCTTTCCAACAACTGATTTTGAATTTTCATTCTTCTTTTTCTAAGACTCTGAGATATACCATTAAGTTTTTCTATTTAAGATATTTCTGCTTCTTTTTAAACATAGGCGTTGAGAGTTGCAATTGCCCCTCTTAAAACAATAAAAGATGCTTGAAGAGGTCTCACATATTCTCGTTTACTRTGATTTCTTCCTTCAGTTCTAGAAAATCCTTAATTTCCCTCATGATTTTGTTAATGAGGTCTCATCATTCAGTTGTTGCTTTTCAGTATCTTTAGGAAGTCCTGTGGTTTATTTTATTGTTGAGTTCTAGTTTGAAAGGGGGAATAATGTTGGAAGAAAAGTTTAAGAGAAATTTTTAAAAGAGAAGGAACTGTTGGCAAGTAGTTAGCCAGCAACAACAGTGGATAAAAATGTATTTGGAAAACTACCATTTGTAAGCTAATACAAACTATAATTATAAGAAGTATGCAGGCTGGGGTACCTAGCATGGGGTTAAGGATCTTCCCAGAAGCCAATGGTAACTAAATAAACATGCTAGTCAGAAGTGTGAGATATTACCCCACAAGTTGTTGACCAGGATGMTCCAGAGGTCCCTCGAACAACATAGCTGTTGTCATTGCTATTGGTTGCCCATCAGAACTGCATAGGAAGATTCTGCTATTGATGCAACCATGGACTTTGGTTGTCAGCCATAGTAAGGTAAAGCTGAATCTCAACTGGAAGCTTTCACATAAAAAAAAATCAACCTGCCAGTCAAGCTGTGCTCACTGGTGCAATGGTGGTATGACTATTACGAGGTAACCAACCACCTTCTTGTTGAGTTTGAGGTCTAGTTTTTTAGAGTGAAGGTTATACCTGATACTGTAAGTCTCATTCAGAGTCTGAAGTTGAGGAGGTCATAGACCTGAGAAGAGAGCTTACTATCATTGTTTTGCTTAAAGTGGCTGTGGATACCTAGACAATACCTATGCTAAAAGGGYCTGCTGACATTTCATAACAGAATGAAGAAAGGCTCCTGAGTCACCCACCCTTCCGTGACAAGATCTTGAGAGTTGCTGGGAAATGAAGAAACCTTTTCTTTAATAGTGTGATTATTYGTTAGTTCTCCATGTTCTAGTAAGTAATACTCATGCTCATGAGAGYAAGCTGAATTAGCCTCAGCACATCTCTCTCAGACACATATGTGAAGGACAYGAAGAGGGAAAGGAGACGGGAAGAAGAAAGGATGCAGTAAGCTTAGGAGGGAGATAAGAGAACTTAATGGGTGTGGAGCTTGAATGTGATACAAATACTACACACACACACACACACACACACACACACTTATCAAATAATAGTAAAAACTATCTTTTATTTCATTGTTCATAGTAAAACATTTTTTCTCTTCCAAATGTTGTCTATGTTACTGGAGATTTCATGGTTTTCTCAGGACTATGTGCCTTTTGCAATATTTAGGTGGAATATTCCAAAGATGTCTATTAGGTCTATTTGACCTATAATGTCATTTAATTCTGATGTTTMTCTGACACTTTTCTCTACATGGAACGTCTATTGGTGAGAATGGTGTATTGGATCATTCACTGTTACTGTGAAGAGGTCAATCTGTGCTTCAGTAGAAATTAGTGCTTGGTTTACAAACAAACGTGCCAATGTTTGGCTTATGTCTTCACAGCTGCAGAATATTACAGATAGATTATTTCCTTTAGCAATAGGAAGAGTCCTTTTTTAATACCATTGRGTAATTTGAGGGTGAAGTCTATTTTGTCAAGTATTAATATTGTGATACTTATTTTATTTTTGGTTTCATTTGCCCTTCTGACTTAATGCATTATTTGATTGCATGGTATATTAATAATGATAATAATAATAATAAAAACTAGTACCCTCATTTTAATTGTGTATAGCATGAACAAATAGGTTTGAGGACAGCCACTGGGGCATACACAGCTGACCAGTGATCACAAACAAGAGGAAAAATGTTTCCTTCCCTTAGTAGTAGCTAACTGCCAATATCAACTCATATATGGTTGGGACTTTGAGAGAACATCAGCCATTAATACTGTAATTTTGATTGGCTTTGGCTTCATCTTGTGCAAGTGTTGGCTAAGCATTCATAGCTGATGTGTCTTGATGTGTTCACCAGCCAAGTCCAGAGAAAACATTCCAGGACTCTCCTCCCTTTCTTCTGGCTCTGAGATTCTTTCTAACACTTTTCTGTGTTTCCCAAGCCTTGGGTCAAGATAATGGTGTTGACATAACTGATCCATCTATGACTGGGCATTCAGTCTTATTCTTAGTGCCTTGAACAGCTATAAGTCTCTGCATTAACCACTATTCAAAGCAAAAGAACCTTCTCTGACCATCATTAAGAGCAGCAAAATCTATTGGTATAAACATTGTTAAGAATGTAGTCTTACAAGATTATTTAGCGAAATATTGATTGCTTCTCCATGGTGCTTAGGATTTCATCAGTCATGGAGTTTTGATTAGGTTTATAATTCAGCCATAAATACTCTTGTAAAGCCTCAAATCCACCTAAAAAGTAGTTAGACGTTGTACTGGCTGGTTTTGTGTGTCAGCTTGACACAAGCTGAAGTTATCACAGAGAAAGGAGCCTCCCTTGAGGAAATGCCTCCATGCGATCCAGCTGTAAGGCATTTTCTCAATTAGTGATCAATGTGGGAGAACCCATTGTGGGTGGTGCTATCCCTAGGCTTGGGTTCTATAAGAAAGCAAGATGAGCAGGCCAGGGGAAGCAAGCCAGTAAGTAATATCCCTCTATGACCTCTGCATCTGCTCCTGCTTCCTGACCTGCTTGAGTTCCAGTCCTGACTTCCTTTAGTGATAAACACCAATGTGGAAATGTAATTTCAATAAACCCTAATCTCCCCAACTCATTTCTCGGTCATGATGTTTGTGACTCCCACTTAACTATCRTGTCACTATTGCATTAGTGAGCACACTTTGCTTAGCATGGCAATACTGTAGCACATGGATCCCAGCACTGGAATGGGGCCATTGATGTTATTATTCTCCAGAAAGCCAAAATATCACCTTTCAGCATTACAAATGCTAGCCAGCAATTAGAGTGTTTCCTAGTCAAAAGAAGATTTATTGCTTAATGTCCTACAACCCCTATGGGTGGTATCTTCACAATAGAATCTTATTATCTAATTACCATGGATTCTAAGAACAATTATAATGGCAGGTATTGTTTGGGATTCCCTTGAGGCCTCC
>BDUI01003113.1:101692-115723 GCA_002335545.1 Apodemus speciosus | reverse complement strand
GGGGGGGGGTCATTTATCTTATCATTCCATTCTACCCTTACCCGCCCTAATACTTTAACTATTTGTATATTTTCTGTCCTTTAGTCACCAAACCTTAGGAACACAAAAAGAATCTCAAATTAGTTATTTTAATTTCCCAAACCAGCAGTCCTGCACTGTTTAGGGGTATAGTCCGAAAAAAATTGGGATATACCCATATTGGCAACTTACAAGTATAAATGACTTCACACAAATTACACTCTATAAAGTGACCAGACAAAATAGAAGTATTTTTTAATGTATATAATTACCCTTCAGTGCTTTAAGATAAAAGGAACAATCCAGGAAAACTTATTTAGGATGTATTTTTTTTATCCTGTTAAAGCTTGTCTAGATCATTTGAGAGCAAAGGAACTTGCGTACATACCCACAGAAGATGGTATGTCCTTCCACACGTCAAGGATCTTCTTGAGCAGCTGTTCATTTGCTTCCTCGGAGGCAGCTTCAGCATTGAAAGAGAGCATCACGCCAATTCCCAAGCAATCAGGTAAAATGATGACATTCTGTGGGAGAATGAATTCCAGTGACTAGGATTATGTTGCATAAAGACTTTTTGTGTCCAGCATTTTATCATTATTACATTAATCGAAACAATGATTACTTAATTGAAGACCAGAAGATGTTCAAAGTGCAGGGGGGAAGGTACCCTTTGTGTCTAAAGTCAGTAGCATGAGATAATTTTAAAAGAGTCAGTTTCTTTTATGGCTCAAAGCCATCAATTTTAATATTCTCTCTCTCTCTTTTTTTATTTAGGATAATCGTTTTGGGGAAAAAAGAGAGATGTATTTCTAACACTGAGAAATTTCTTGAAATGCCACAAAAATATTATGTATTATAATGGGAAAAATAATACAATCCTGAATTTCAGATTTATTTCAGAAATTAAGCAATATTTTCATAATGTATGTGGGACTCAAGCAATAAATCACATACATAATTCTTTCTCATCAGCAAATTCATGAAAAAAAGGAAAATAAACCCCAAATAGCTTAAATATTTTAAGGGGCCACCTTTAATATTGTTCATGGCTCATTTTATATTTGTCCCCTTTTCAATAAAATGTAGATTTTCTCATTGAAGTCACATGCTACAATAGGTTCAATATAGAGTTCAGAAGTATTTGTTGTAGAATAAGGAAATATTAAAAGAAAACTAAGCATTTGTAAACTTTCAGATTCAAAAATAGGACAAAATATGCTTAGAGCAAAGATATTATGACATTGATGGTATTTCTCTGAGAAATAAAAAGAAATGTGTTCTTTTGCTGTTTCTCCAAATTAGCAAGTTATAGGTGGGGGAGGGGGAGAGGAAGGGAAGGTCAGAAACTATACTTGCCAAAGCCAGCGTACTCAGGCCAAGCTCTTGAGGCCATGTCTCTGCGACAACAATCCTCAAAACTAAAACGGGAATCCAGAGGCGAAACGCAATTTTAATGCGTTCCCTGGGTACTTGCATGAGCAGTTGAATCAGAAAACAGATAAGAAAGAATGAAAGAAAAGGCAAGAAATACAGTTTTCTCAAGAAAATCTGTTTGTAATAAACCGGGCCTGCTGCAAATCCGGACAGCCTCTGAGGAAATTCCCTTGCTTTCTCAGATGATTTCTGAAGCAACCGGATACTTTTCAGCACGTGTAGTTCTCCAGCACCACCAGACCCTTTGTAATCCAGCACTCTGAGAGAAGAGTATTTTTAGGACATTCTCTTTCAGATGACACCCTCCTCTCCTTTAGAGTACAGTCCTTTCTATTTTAGTGGGTCAAGACACCAGGGAATTTGTCTAAAAATATGTTTGCATATCTATGAGGTATCCCCTAATTAGGTCAGAAAATGATTTGTAACATCTTTTCTCATTCTAGGTTCTATAGTTAATTAACTGTTTCTAAAGGAAATAATTTCCCTGGTTATTATTTAGATTTAAGATTCTTCAATGATCTTATTTTTCAAGCCAGTGAATCATGTATGCCATTCTGGCCTCGAATTTGCTAAAAAGCTGACGATGGCTGTAATTTTCCTATGCTTTCTGCCCATACTTCCGAAGTTATGGGATTATATGCATGCACTAATATCCCTGTTTGGTTTTTCAATAAGTGTAAACTTAAACCAATTTTGTTTAATATTTGTTATTGCACTGGCTTCTGAGGAAAGGCTATCTGTTCTGATAAATCTAAAAGAGTTGAAGCTCCAGAGGCAATTTAATATAACAGGTTATATTACCAAAAAGGTTCAAAAAAAATCACACAAATGGGGTGATTTAAAGTCCGTAATACTTTGTTCAAGGATTTTACATAATGATAAGCTGCTAAAATTTTAATATTCAACCAACTGAATATCAAGAAAGGATGAAGCAAAAAACTGCTAGTAAAGGCATTCCTTTTAAATATAAATTTCAACAGGAAAATCATCAATTTCACTATCAATATTTTGTAAGATGCATTTGGTGGACTATGATGTTATGGTCAAGATTTTTATATAAATTATATACAACTATTAATGATTTAAAAATAGTGTGTCATTACTTTATAAATACTGAATCTTTCTATCAGAAATTCTGGAATATAATGAATATAATAAATGAATTTTGACATAATTTGCTATCATCTATAGCTAATGCAATAAAGAGGAGGGCACATATAATTATGTAATACTGTTATTGATTTCTTACCAAAATGTATTAGTATATTACAGGGCATAGAAATACTAAAGCCAACTGAAAAGCATCTTAGGGCCAATTAGTATGAATGCACAAAGATGAATGGATAGTAAATGTAGAATACAGAGTCATTAAAAGGAGGCAGACCTAAATTAGTTCCAGTTGATAGTGGCCAGATGGTGGTGTGGGCCTGAGGTTATCAGATCTGGTTAATCAATAAAAGTCTGGATTTTAAAGGTTATAAAATCATTATGGCCAAATAATATCTGTCTATAGAGCACATTTAGATATCTAAAGTATGAAGTAATAAGTGAATTTTCCTTATGTGTCAACACTTTCTGATATACTCAGGTTACCTGCTATATCTCTGCTGCGGTATAAGTTGTACCCTTAATCTTTTGAAAATTTTGATAATCAGAAAAATTCAAAGTGGTTTACAGTAACTTTCAAGGGATCCAAAGGTATTATCTTACATTATTTGGCAAGGTCACATCAGACATAACTTCAGATTCTGCATCGATGATATGATATCCATTAGCTGAGCTGAAGAAAATCTTCAGTGTTTTCTCAGAACCAATAGCCAGGTCAACTGTCACTGGCTTAAGATCACGAGTCTGAAACACCTAAAAACAGAAAAGCAAATATGGCCCAAAGGCCAAAATGACATTCTGACTAAAACAAACTTTCCCTATTCTTTTGCCATATTTTTAAGTTTGTAAAAGTCAGATGGCTTCTTTATGATTGCTTGAATGATTATGATCCTGGCGATGGAACCTAGGGCTTCATACAACCTATAATGACCAAACTGTTATGACCCTCAGAACCACATATGGCCTTGTTCTCTCGTTAACTGTCCTTAAATTCTTGCCTTGAGCTTCAGCAAATGAAGGAGCTCATCTGGTCTCTTAAACCGGTTCGCTGGATCAGCTGCCTGTATTTTTGCCAATATTCGTATATAGGCTTCATAGGACATGTAGTCTCCTTCGGAGTCTGCTGATTGATCAATGCATACTTGGTAAGGAATGAAAAAGGCCATACACATTAACCTCTGGTAGACAGACTATACCCTAAGACCCCTAATGTTCATAGTCCAAGGAAACAAAAGGCCAAACAGGATTCATTGCTGAGATGAGATGATGGATAGGACTGAGCATCATCGGATTCCCAGTAACATGGTTGTAAGGTGCGCACTAAGGATGGAGTGAGGACTCGGACAAAACAGGCTAAATGTACTGGTGGAACTTCTCTCTTTGTTTTCCAGTTCCATACTAGGTAGCACTGACAAGTCAGCAGACACCCAAGAATTAATCCATATCCAAATGTTGACAGCTGAGCCAAGAGCCAATTTAGGTAGACCAGATAAGGGGATGCTATATCTGCCATGGTAGAGTGTCGCTCTAGTTGTCTAGTATCTATACTAGGAGTAGTCATAGGCATTATACCATGTTCAATGTATTCATGCAATGTTTGGGCTCAAAAATCAGAACATATAAATAGATCTTGATGTAAGACACAAATGTATTTCATGAATACCTTGATCACGATATGCTCCTATCAGTACTCCGTGAAATTTGTGTGTAGCCCAAGTAGTTCAGTATCATTGTGACCATTGGTTAAAATCAGATTCTCAGGCCCCACCACAGACCTATTAACTCAGCCTGGGGTTGGGTCTAAGATCTAAACATTTAACAAAATGGCCCCACTGATTCTGATGCCTGCAATAGGCAAGATTCAAAAGCTATTTGGGTTTTCTAAAAATCTATTCCATTTAAATAGAATTCTGGAGCATTATATGTAATTTATCCACAGTCCTCCATCTATGGGAAGAGAACAAAAAAAGCAGTAGTTTGTTTGGGCCACTAGATGGTTAGTTTCCATAGCTGATCCATACATGTTCCATTTCATCAAGAGATGGCAAGAACACTGGGCCTACCCACTATGTCCCAGAGAAGTGTGTTTCACAGTGGAAGAAATATAGATCCCCATTTCCTTCCCCTGCCCATCTGTTGTTGTAATAGTTGGAATGAAGTTCTTGTCTTCCACCTTTCTAAGGTGGCTTCCTTAGTATCACTGCTTTTCTTTTTACCTTCCCTCTGCTCTCCGCCCCAACCCCCACTATGAGAGAACAGGGACTTTCTCCACTTTAAGTCATTGGGGTGGCACCTGAAGCCTGTGTTTGGGCCTCTAGAAGAGAAGATCTTCATGTTGACTACAGGAAATGGGAGTGTCCTGTAAGGGGAGGGGTTAGGGAATTCCCTCATACTCTCCCTTGCTGAGGAGCCTGTGGATTGTCTAAAAACAGGGTTAAATGATAATTATTGACACGGTATATTCAAATTACAATAACTGTAGCCAAATGGTATATATTTCTATATTTATATTCCAAACTACTATTTTGTTTATAATGTCTTAAGAGAAAAATAGCATGATGCGAATGAACTGGCCACTTACTTTAATGGCAGTTTTCACATCAAAGGTTTTTGGTGCCCATGCGAACAGGTGAATTGACGACTTCACAGCAACTGCAATGTATGTTGTTTCTTCATGTTTAACTATAACGGCAAAAAAAAAAAAAAAACTATAACAGCAACACACAAAAAGTTATACCTCAGAATTAACAAGAACAGTCACGTGCTTATATTTATCACAATCAAATAACACAACCTTAAGAGCAAAAGCTACATTAATTGTAGAATAGTCATATGAATAAAATATTTTTAAAAYGATAGGAATACAGATAAACTGAATACATTTGACATTCAGAAAATAAACTCTACACATATGAGCTCAGTGGCTCCAAGACCATTCAATAAAGAAAAATAGAAAAACAAAACCAAACAACCACAGTGCCTTAAACACCCATTGGTGCTGCAACATATGGTAATGTGTAGGCAAAAGAATAGAGGCGAAAACTACCTTACAGCATACACACGAATTAAGGTAATATGAATCAAAGACCTAAATCTCAGAGCTTATGCTGTAAAAGTATAAGCAGTAAACAAATCAGGAAAAAAATCTTAACTTTCTATATGGCAAAGTATTCTTACATCTGACAAAATTTATATATCAGTGATACAAGAGAAAACTAAATTAAGCTTCATCAAAATTTAAAACTTTTGTTCATCTCAGGGCATAAGAAAGTGAGAGGTGGCCTTGATAGTGTCTGCCTGGACAGTCATATTCACCTATTTGGAAGTCTTAAGAAAGACTTAGGACTGCAAGAACAAGGCCTGACTGTCCAAATTTGTGAGACCCTGTCTCAAAATACAACAGTGGCTTGAAATATAGCCCAGTATAAAATGACAGCCTTGTATAAACAAAGAACCAGAAGTTCAGTTTTCAGTATCACAAAAAAGGGGAAAAAGAAAAAATTAAAGAAGAATGATACAAGCAAGGTATTAAAGAAAAAAATATTTGCAGGTTATACATCTGATAAGAGTATAGTATATGGGAGGTAGAAAGTGCCTACAACATTATTTAATATCAGGGCAAAGACTAGGAAAATTCATTGCTCCAAGAAAAATATACAAATGATCAGCAAGTACATGGAAAAGTATATAAGGGCATTACTAACCAAGAAAATGCATATTAAATTATGAGGAGAAAGTACTTTAAATCTGCTAGGATGACTACATATTATGAGGACACACATACATATTATATACATACATACATACAAATATGTGTGTATGTACAAATGGATGCAGAAAATGCAGGCCTTATATATAATACTGGTGGCAATGTGAAATTCTACATCTAGAAGTACTATCCAAAAAGAAAAGAAAAAAGAAGATTCACATAAACAGTCACTACAATAATTTTCTTATACGCTTGAAAGTGGAAAGTATACAAATGTCTATTAACCAGCTTGTGGATAAATAAATGTGATATCTGTACAATACATTAGTATTCAGGAGTGAAAAAAGCAACAATGGCATATCCCGTATTATGATGCAACATGAATAGTCCTTGAGAACATTTATGCTAAGTGAAAGAATCTGTAACAGAAGAGCACATAATCCATGGAGATATTTCTGATAGCTTCTGAGAGAAGGTAAATACATAAAGAAAGTAGGTAGATGTTTATCCAGTACTTGACATCAAGTGGGAAAGGAGAGAAGGAATGAAGTACTGAATGCCTGCATTGGAGGGATTATGGGATCCTTTGGGGAGCGAAAGCTGAACGTTTATGTAAATAAGATCATAGTGATGGCTATTTAACTCTACAAAGAGATGAAAGCAATTGAGTTGTCCACTTAAAAAATACATTTCACAGTATGTAAATCATTTCAATAGAGCTATCAATAAAGTAAATATTATACAAAGCACATGCTCATTTTATGTAACATCCTCTTCTTTGGCTAGAATATGAATTTCGTTCTGATTCTCTCCAATATTCTGTCTCTTGATCATATTCTCATTCCTCCTTTGGTATTTCTTTTACTATTTTATTTATCCATGGAATGAATGACTCTTGGTTTTTCTGGGTAGTAGTACCATTGATTGGAATGGATTTGTCCATTTACCAAGAGTTCACTTTCCAAGGTTACCTTTGTAAACATCTATTATTGAGATAAAAATTGCCAACTTAATAAATAGTTCTACAACCTAAACTCCTGGATTTAATATATTTTACCTTTGGGGGTTATCATATTTATATAATAGTGGACAGTGGTGGTTATCTAAAGTTAGAAGAGTTTCTATTGTACTTTATTTTTCTAGATCCAAATCTTTTCATTTAATTAAATATGCATATATGTTAACAAAATTGTCATTTATGATAGAAATATTCTCTTGCAACTCATAAATGTGATTTCAGCAGACTTTCCATATACATTACCAATTCTGCCTGAAGGGTCAATTGTTTCAGAGTAAAAGGAAACTAAGAGAAGAAGATTTGATTCAGAAATGGGAAAGAATGGGACAGCATTACTTCATAGTTGTCGGCATCTGACAATCGAATTCAGAGGTCAAAGTGAGCTATTACTGTGTTTACAGAGACATTCGTGGAGAGATATAGGATATGAAAACATTCTATAGTGAAACATAAAAAATTAGAAGCCAGAGTCAACAGATCACAGAAAACCTCCTTTTCAGATTCACCATAAAATTTCGTGGTCAGTGTTGAATGGGTTCATATTTTATTGCTATTCAAAGGAAAGAAAATACCATACACATCTCTGCAAGTTGCTGAAGATACTTCAAGGACATTTATAGTGAGGAAACTATTACTTCAATTACTAAGAGTGACTAACAAAAGAAGAAGGAAGTCAACTAAATTTAATTCCCAGAGCAATTTCAGCCAATAGTCTGATTATCTAGAAAAGGCCTGGGAGATGCCTCCATGACAATTACTTGGTGAATTCTTTCCTTTCCTCATCTTGTCTTTTGCAATTATGAACCTCTCCACATGAAGGAAAGCAGAAACTATACAGCAATATTAAATGTGAAATGGACGTACGGACACTGAAGTGTTCACAGCCAATCAACTTATCAATGGCTTTGCAAGCCTTCTCTTTCTTCCTCATCGCCTTCTGCCTTTTCTTACTTCCTGGATCATTATTCAAAATCTTGTTCTTCAGCCAAGACAGATGGTACATGCGGAGTCTGTTCTTTTTGCCTGGTAGTAAAACATGATGGCATTTCAATTCTTTTATTTTCTAGAAATGCAAAGACGTAGTGGGGTGTACTGCTCTTTAAATGAAATGTTCATGAAATAAAAGTCACGTTTTAAAACAGACATATTCTTAGACTCTTCTGCCTCAATTCCAAGAAACAGTTGGGTTCTGCTAGCTGCCTCTGTGCCTGTCTGAAGTGGATCTAAAATAATTCACTAGGATACATTAAGACTGTCTTTAGGAAACAAACCCAATTACTATTATTATTATTATACAGTTTCTTTTTGATATATTTATGATATATGATGTGCTATTTTAATTCATATAGACATCAAGAAATGAGCATATTCATTATCTAAATTTTCAAATTTTATTTATGGTGAGTACATTTAAATTCCTATCTTCTGACTATTTTGAAATATATAATGCCCTATTTTTTATTACGTTTACCTATTGGGCCATAGAACAACAAAACGTTGTACTTCTTTAACCTTTACCTATTATGTACCTGTTGTTCTGCATCACCTTTCTTTCCCCTTTCCATTAAATCCAGACTTGGGCAACCATCAGTCTATTCTGTTTCTTTGAAACATTATTTTAATTATTTCTTTTACTCTTTGAGATTATAATATAATTACATCATTTCCCTTTTCCCTTCCCTCCCTCCAAGCCTTCCCTTAGACTACTCTTTTCTCTCTTTCACACCCATGAGCTATTTGTCATTAATTGTTGTTATATACAGATTATGCATATACATGGCTATTCCTAAATATATAAATACAACCTGTTGAGAAAAATTTTATATCCTACTCATGAGTGGAATTGTCTTTAATTTTAATTTCCTAATAACCAAATCTATCAAGTTCTTATAATTTAAGAACTAAAAGTCCTATTATTGAATTTATTAATTTTCTTAGCCATTTTTAAGATGGTTTAAAAGTCCTAATAATAAGATTTTTTTTGAGACCATGCTTGCCTTAAACCTGGAGATCCACCTTCCTCTGCCTCCTGAGTGCTGACACTAAAAGCATCTGCCACCACACTCAGCCTACAAAGTAAAATTCTTAATATGATCGATTTTACTGTGTTTTAATAGGGAAATCCTAAAGAAGTCTTAGGGTTCCAAAAATTATTGTTACTTGATACTTAACTGGTAAAATAAACTACTGACTAACTTCACATCTCATCCTTGAAAGATTTTTCCTGCATAGCCTTAGAAGATTGTCATCTGATGATGTTTTTTTTTTTTTTTATAGTATTTGACACAAAATATTTTGTAGGTTGAGGGATGCTTGCCTACCATTTATGGGGCCTTAGTTTTAAATCCCAGATTAAACTAAAACTAAATCACATTTGGGTTACATGTAAGGACTGTGAAAAAGTTTTGAAAAGAAAGGCAAAAAACATTTCTCATTCAGATGTGTATCATCTCTCAGGTATCTGCTGTTTTCAAACCAAATGTTGCTTCTGTGTACCTGAAGCCATTAAAAATGATTGGTTGTGAAATATGATTAAAATACAATGAAGTCTGAATTTTTTARTGGGTTTTGGCTTCTAATCAAACTTTGAAGCAGAATGTTCCATCCAATCAGTGTATAATAAAGCAATTTGCACACTAATATGTCTTCCACATATATCCTATCTTATGAAGTACAAAACTTTTGTTTGTACTATTTATATCAGTGGTTGGTATGGTTTTATTTGTTGGCCAAACCTTATGTTAACCATTCCCATTCATTCTTTTTGCTTTGATTTTCAGATACTAAATCCTGTTTAGGGTTAGGTTTCAAACCCAGGACAAAGCCTAACTAAGGTGCTTATTAACATATTAAAGCAGACATTGGYTGTCAGGTTGTCCCAGCATTCCTCAGTGCCCTCCTGGGGAGCACAGCCTGTCTACTGCTCTGAATTCTTAAGCTCAGGGGCTGGCCTACCCTCCCCCCAGCTGCTCTTCCATATATAACCCAGCCATTTGGGCTACACTGGTCCTTTTACCCTTTTGCCTGTTGGCCTCTTGACCTCTTGGCTGCCACTCAAGGTTGCCCTCTCCTCTGGGGTTCATATGGCCCCACTCAGTCTGCTGGTCATGTTCACTTTAGACTCTCCCAGGTGCCTCTGTCATTGCCCCTGGCTATGCTCTCTCTGGTATCTATAATAAATCTCCTTCACCATAGCTAGCAACAGTCACGTCCTCCTTTACTTATATTTTTCCATTCATTTAGTAGTCACAATTTAACACTGACTTATTTGCTTTTCATTGTCAAAGTTTCAGGCCTTGATTGATCAAGATTATGAAAATTCACTACTGTTTGGGAAAGTTGTAAGTGTCTTTAGGGCATCCATTCTTGTACCTAACCTTGTCTATATGCCCAAATAATCTATTTATCCAAATAATCATCTATTTGGTTCTTTGTTGTTTCGGACACATCAAAAATTAGATGGTAGATATTGGTGCAGTCCCTTGTGCATTTGATTACAGCTCTGAAGTTTAAAGACAACTCTGAAAGGAGCTTTAAAGGATGCAAAAGTAATTTTCCTGATGGCCAACCTATGTTACGTGAATCAAGACCAAAAGGATTTTGTTTAAAGTCCGAATGGATAAGAAAACACAGGTAGGAGATTCTGCTGCCCCAATTAAAGGTTATATTTAAAGTGTTTCCCTATGAACACTTTCACCTAAGAAAGCCTTTAACCTAGTTTGCAGTTCAATTACTCCACATAATTACTCAGTTAATTTTAGGTCTTAAACAAACCAGAGATGGTAATCAGCAAATTGAGCTGCTCCGCGACTTGAATCTGGCGGAATGGTCTTCGCTTTACAAGTTTAATGATGTCTGCCTTTCCACTTCGGTCCATCAGATACAGATGAGATTGGGTGCCCAGCAACAAATTGACTCCTGTTCAGATACAGAAAAGGAAAGGTGCTATATTAGTTGATTGTTTTATTAGTGTGTATTAACTCTACAGAAAGGGGTTTCACTATGGTGTTTTTATACTTATCACAACATTTGATGAAAATCATTCTCATTGCCCTTCCCCCCCCCAACCTTATTTTTCCTTCTCCTTCCCTCTGGTCCTCTCCATTATACCCATAGGACCTTAAAATAACCTAGATTTTATATACAAGGTAAAATATGACATTTATCTTTACACATTTGGCTTATTTCGATAATCAATTATAACCTATTTTCCTACAGACATGATTCTATTCTTTATCACAGCTGAATAATACTCTACTGGGCATAAGTGTATTCCATATTTCTTCATCATTTATCTATTGATTTTCTAACTAAATATATGTGTATAATTACTTTTGTAATTTCTCCTTGCTGATATGTATAAAAATGACTTTCATCATTTTAGGCAAATGTTTATTTCTTCTATCTCAGGCCTTATTAATCTCCTATCATTCACCTATGCACATGCCTATCAGAGTTAYGTCCCCTAAAATGTGGAAATAGATGTCCACACATACAAATATCCTATTTTCCTGCCATCTGACATACAGAATGTTGTCTATATCATAGCACTATTTTTAAATTGTCAAAAACATTTCTAGAATCAATCAGCTCTTCTGAAAGTTACTTTTAAGCAAATTTAGTCTATACAAATACAGTTAATTTCAGTTCATTTTCTAGACATGAACTATTTTTCAGGGTACTTGTCAGACTAAAGAGGCACATGCAATATTGTCTGAGTCACTAAAGTAGCAAAACATTGAGGGTGACTAGTTTCTTCTGAGGACATTGGCTATAGAGCTAAATTTGCTGGTTTCTATCTTTCATTTTAAAAGCACGTCTTCTGTTCAATCACACATTAGATGAAAATCTACAAAGTGTTAAGTTAGAAGTTGCTGTGTACTTTGGACCTCTTCCCCTGGTTGTATTAAGTTACTTTATAGCAAAGTACTATGAAGACTAACTTGGGACAACCTATAATCTCAACCCTACTATTAAGGTTGTAAAACAAACAGTTGAAAAAAAACTTGTTAAATTTAAGAATTTATAGAGAAAAATTATACAGACTCTAGATTTAAAAATTGTAAGACCCTACAGAACTCTTTCTTATAATAAGTGTATTCTATGTTAGAAAAAATTAAACTCTAATTTTCAAATAATTAGAATGAAGACTAAGTTTGCATTTCACTCCAGTTAACACAAGCTAAACAAAGTGTAGAAGTGGAAGACATTATTTCAACAAGCCAAATCAACCTTAAATCAATTAAATAAATTAAATCCTCAGTTCAAGAAATCAAACTCACCCCACAAAGAACCACAGTAGATCTCAGATGTGAAATTCTTTTCATACTCATGAATCAATGGTGTGTTGCATGCTGGAGAGACAGAGAGTGGGTTAATAATGACTTCAGATGGTAGCTTAGGTGCTTTTTCAGGCACTTCAACAAATCCTACCTATACTGTAAAGGGGGAAGGTATTGAGACAAATCACTGGTCTGTATACTAAATGTGTCAAGTGTTTCCATCATGTAGATGTCCCTCAACGTTTGGTTTCCTTATTGCATTTCATCTTTTACGTAAGTTTTTGTAAATTCGTAACGCATTGGAATATACAAATTATAGAGGTTAAAATACATTGCTGAGTATGAATGTGATTCGTGGCTTTTATAGTAGTGCAAAACCAAGAATTGAGTAAAGGACTCAATTTCTCAATTGCAGGTCAAATCCAGTCACCTAAAGATTGAGTGACAGGTGGATATGATAGCAAGGGTCTGTGATCCCAGGAAGATGAGGAAGTCAGTGCCAGTAACTGCTATAGAATGAGCTTAATGCCATCCTGATTACACGGGACTCCCAAAAGTCTAAGGAAAAAGAGATATGCATGTTTATAGGTATGTGCAAATATATATGTATGCTTAGTTTAATTATTTAGCCACAGAGGTTGGTTCTCTTCTTCTACCATGTGTGTTTAGGGGATTAGACTTAACTTGTTAGACTTGGTGGCAAATACCTTTCTTTACCTCCTGAGTCATCTTGCCAGCTTGAGGAATGTTTTTTAAAACATGCATAAATCTTGATTCATACCAAATGAAAATTCAATCTCTTTGCTTCATCACACATCATGAATTATGGTACAAGCAAGTAGAAGCATTCAGCATAGAAAGATCACACCAGAAATACTCATGGATGTCACTCTCAATTTCAGAACCTCTGGAAGATGAGTGCCTAATAGGAAAACCCAATGTTGATGATATTGGTATATCATCGTTGTGCTCACCATCAAAGGATGTGATCTCCAAGGCAATTGAACCCGAGGCCTCGGTTCCACAATCTGATTCCTAAAAGGAGACCAAAGACCCAACTTTTAATATGATTGTAAAAAAATGCCATGGATGACTTGACAGTTCCGATGCAAAGTCTGTAATGTATATACATCCTTAATATTCTGTATCTACTAAAACTATTCAGCATTATTACCTGAGAAGTAAGTTTATTATTGGTGTGATTTGAAGGGAGAAATAGAAGGAGCATTAAATTGACAAATATAAATTTATGATGTAATTTTTGTAGAAGGAGATCAGGTACCAGGCTATTAACCTCAATTATGCATCTCCATGAACATTTACCACAACACATGAAGTAAGTGACATTACCTCTGCTTCAGTTATAAGGAAGCCAAAACTTTAAGAAATCAAAAGTTGTCTGGGTCAAAGAGCTGGTAAGTAGAGGATCTAAGTAAGGCTTGAAAGGCATCTGACCCCAAAGT